>JARSSU010038215.1:0-117439 GCA_029619165.1 Eurosta solidaginis | reverse complement strand
GAGATCCAATATAGATGTATGCTTTTCCTCGTCCCGATTCTTTCCATGGATTGCTTACACTCTTACACACAAACTGTTAGATGCTGTGCTATGCGAGATTATTGCATTTATCGTGGACCTTAATTTCCGGTGCCTTCTCAATAAGTTCACTTAATGTAGGAGTGCCTATTTGCACCTTGCTGCAACAGTACTTCTGTCTTGCTGCAGTAGCTGGATATGCTCCTTGCACGCCTTTGACTTACGATCCCTTCGATTTTGTCACCTCGATGGGCCAGGACCTTCTGGACGGCGAGGTAGCTAACACTTTATAAATGAATTGAAGCCATTTACTTATCTCTCTGCTGTTATTTATGCTCGTTCATTATTTATGTGTTTGAGTCCCCATTTGGGGCCGCTATCTTAGTGCGAATGTACAGTCACCCTGAATGATCGCGTGGTTGTCTACGCGGAGACAGGAAAGCAACGTGAAGGTTGACGCAGTCCCTATGAGGACTGCGTTTAGAGCCAGATCAATTTTTATCGGGCGAATCTCTTTCGAACCTGCACCATCAAGTAAATAATGACCCACGTTGAGCGTACACCAAGTCCTGCCAAAGATGTTAAAAAGACGAAGACGGTTGTGACATTAGCCGGAAAGTCGTTTTGACGGGGTGTCAAGCCGTGTACTAAGATTTCCGAATGCCACAACGGCCAGCCCTTGACAAACATATCCAAATCGTGAGTTCCGGTATACCTTAATTAGGACCTTACTGAGCTCAGTGTTTATATTATCTCAATACAAATTTTCTTAATGTTTTAATAGCCAACTGTTGCCTTCTTTTATCTTCCTTCGTAGATGTGTATCCCGCGCCGCGTCGTTGTCTCCCTCTCTTGGGTAGGTACTCCCTCGAAGCAACCTCAATGTGTGTTGTGGATGCTTAATTAAGGGTGGCATCTGCTCTTCCCATTACTGGAGGCTTACGAGTTACATAGGGCCTTTTAAGCCAAAGACTCCTCGCCAGCCGATCTTCGTCAGGTACTGTTATTTGAATATTCGCATCTAACCCAAATTAATAGGCAGTTCAGCGGCTACCCCTACCTCTATCTCTACCTCTACGCCTACCTTTCCTCTTCCTCTAGGTCTAACTACACCTCCCGATTCCCTCTCTACTTCACTTTTTCAGCCTCTACCTCTACCCCTCCATACACTTTTCCACTTTCTCTAATGTTTTTACACTCAATTTTCATAATATAGTGCTTAGTAGCAATGCCAAACAACATTAGAAACAACTTTTTTTTTCAAAAGCCAGCACTTTATAACGAGTTTACATAGTTAAATATGAGTGGGTTAAAACTTTGAAATATATCCAAATGCATCTCAATAACAATTTGTAATGCTTAGAATAATTTTCGCTGCCACAGATCACAGATGAGTAGCTTTTTAAGTGGAATGGCTAAACATAGCTTAAGCTAAGTCGAAAAGCGGCATGCAAGGGTTCGGAGGAAGAGGAAGACATTGCTATTACAGCTGACAATTTTGCTTGAGGCCGCCAAGCAAAAAGAAAAAAAACCGCTATAAAAGGATGCTGCTGCTGCTACATAGAAATGCATTCAACTATAAAGACTTAAACTTTTTTCTCAATAAAAAAAGAATAAAAAGCTTAGAGCAAAGAATATACGGGTAAAGTTTTCTCTATTAGGCTTTAAAAAAACGCGCATTGCAGTCATCCGTAAAATAAACCGAATGTATACAAAAAAACAAAAACTAAATGAGGAGAACAATTTTATAAACAACAAAAATAAAATTTTGAATTCCTTGCAACGCATTCAACCATGCAAATTCCACGCAAAAAAAACATGTTCCTTGTTGCGGTTCCGCATTAATGTGGCGTGTGCTATTCTTCAATGCTAAAACTCTTAGAAATTAGTAGAAAAAGTATGGCACGACGCACTCCAAATATCCAAAAAGAAATAGAAAAAACAAGTAAGGAAGGCTAAGTTCGGGTGTAACTGAACATTATATACTCAGCTGCAAATTACAGCTACGAAACTTTTAAATTACATTCTTTAAAAGTGGGCGGTGCGACGCCCATTGTCAAAAATTTTACAAATTTTCTATTCTGGGTCATAAGGTCAACCCACCAACCAAGTTCATCGTTTTATCCGTATTTGGTAACGAATTATCGCACTTTTTTCGGCTTTTCGAAATTTTCGATATCGAAAAAGTGGGCGTGGTTATAGTCCGATTTCGTTCATTTAAATAGCGATCTGAGATGAGTGCCCAGGAACCTACATACTAAATTTCATCAAGAGACCTCAAAATTTACTCAAGTTATCGTGTTTACGGACAGACGGACGAACGGACGGACGGACATGGCTAAATGAATTTCTTTTTTCGCCCAGATCATTTTGATATATAAAGAAGTTTATATCTATCTCGATTAGCTTATGCCGTCACCGGGTACCGTTATGCGAACAAAATTAATATACTCTGTGAGCTCTGCTCAGCTGAGTATAAACAAGTAAGGAAGGCAAAGTTCGGGTGTAACCGAACATTACATACTCAGCTGAGAGCTTTGGAGACAAAATAAGAGAAAATTACCATGTCGGAAAATGAATCTAGGGTAACCTGGAATGTGTTTGTATGAGATGTTTATCAAATGGAAGGTATTAAAGAGTATTTTAAAAGGGAGTGGGCCATAATTCTATAGGTGGACGCCATTTCGAGATATCGCCATAAAGGTGGACCAGGGATGACACTAGAATGCGTTTGTACGATATGGGTATCAAATGAAAGGTGTTAATGAGTATTTTAAAAGGGAGTGGGCCTTAGTTCTATAGGTGGACGCCTTTTCGTGATATCGCCATAAAGGTGGACCAGGGGTGACTATAGAATGTGTTTGTACGATATGGGTATCAAATGAAAGGTGTTAATGAGTATTTTAAAAGGAGTGGGCCTTAGTTCTATAGGTGACGCCTTTTCGAGATATCGCCATAAAGTGGACCAGGGGTGACTCAAGAATGTGTTTGTACGATATGGGTATCAAATTAAAGGTATTAACGAGGGTTTTAAAAGGGAGTGGCTCTTAAGTTTATATATGAAGGCGTTTTCGAGATATCGACCAAAATGTAGACCAGGGTGACCCAGAACATCATCTGTCGGGTACCGCTAATTTATTTATATATGTAATACTACGAACAGTATTCTTGCCAAGATTCCAAGGGCTTTTGATTTCGCACTGCAGAACTTTTTCATTTTCTTCTACTTAATATGGTAGGTGGCACACCCATTTTACAAAGTTTTTTCTAAAGTTATATTTTGCGTCCATAGACCAATACAATTACCATGTTTGATCCCTTTTTTCATATTTGGTATAGGATGATGGCATTTTTTTCGATATCGAAAAATTGGGCGTGGTCATAGTTGGATTTCGGCCATTTTTTATACCAAGATAAAGCGAGTTCAGATAAGTACGTGAACTAAGTTTAGTGAAGATATATCGATTTTTGCTCAAGTTATCGTGTTAATGGCCGAGCCTAAGGACAGACGGTCGACTGTGTATAAAAACTGGGCGTGGCTTCAACCGATTTCGCCCATTTTCACAGAAAACAGTTACCGTCATAGAGTCTATGACCCCTACCAAATTTCAGAAGCATTGGTAAATTTTTGTTCGACTTATGGCATTAAAAGTATTCTAGACAAATTAAATGAAAAAGGGCGGAGCCACGCCCATTTTAAAATTTTCTTTTATATTTTTATTTTGTTGAACCATATCACTACTGGAGTTGAATGTTGACATAATTTACTTATATACTGTAAAGATATTCAATTTTTTTGAATTTGACTTTAAAAATTTTTTTTTAAAGTGGGCGTGTTCGTACTCCGTATTTGCTAATTTTTATTTATTACACATATAGTGATAGAAGTAACGCTCCTGCCAAATTTCATCATGATATCTTCAACGACTGCCAAATTACAGCTTGCAAAACTTTGAAATTACCTTCTTTTAAAAGTGGGCGGTGCCACGCCCATTGTCCAAAATTTTACTAATTTTCTATTCTGCGTCATAAATTCAACCCACCTACCAAGTTTCATCGCTTTATCGGTCTTTGGTAATGAATTATCGCACTTTTTCGGTTTTTCGAAATTTTCGATATCGAAAAAGTGGGCGTGGTTATGGTCCGATTTCGATCATTTTAAATAGCGATCTGAGATGAGTGCCCAGGAACCTACATACCAAATTTCATCAAAACACCTCAAAATTTACTCAAGTTATCGTGTTAACGGACAGACGGACGGACGGACGGACATGGCTCAATCAAATTTGTTTTCGATACTGATGATTTTGATATATGGAATCTATCTCGATTCCTTTATACCTGTACAACCAACCGTTATCCAATCAATGTTAATATACTCTGTGAGCTCTGCTCAACTGAGTATAAAAACTTGGTTGTAAAATTGAATTTTTTTTGTCATTTCTACTAATGTTGCTGCTTCATTGATTGCATACTAAAATAAAAAATTAACATGTAAAGAAAGCTAAATTTGTTGCAATTGTATAAAGACTTTTTTCGTATAACAACAAAAGACAAATTGTTTGAGTGTTATGAGGAAGAACATGGAAAGTATCTTCGTTGCTGAATTTGATTGCGATAGAAGTGATTGCAAATTTAACACCAAAAAAATCAATGCTAACAGCTAAGAGATAAGTAGAGGGATTCACTAAGATCGAACCAAGTTACACTGCAACATGAAGTGGAAGGTGCTCAGGTTGCTTGTATCTTCGAAAATTGTACTAAAAGTCTTCACAGCTAAGAGTTCATGAATAGAACTCGCAGTGTAAGGAGCGTAGCAGCTTTCCACCCAGCGGGTTACGGGGCTTAGAATATACCCGCGGTAGGTATGCGTGTCGTAAGAGGCGGCTAAAATACCAAATTGATTCAAGGGGTTGTGTAGCGCAACCCTCTCAAGGGGTTGCCAGCGCAATATATTACTTCTCCAACCCAATTGTCAACCTCACCTACCCGTGGCGAATCATGTTTCATTAACAGCCGAGGCTCTGACCGAACTCCTGATAGATGTAGGGGGTAGGAGGGCGGGATGGCCTAGAAGGTTGCATGTGGTCATACCAAATCGTTCCCGAGATGGTCGTAGTTCCTTTATGGTGCTTGTTACTAGAACGTACCGGATCTACATCCGGCAAAGCACCATCAACATCAATAACATTCCCCAATGCTTTCGGGGAGTGTCATTATCGTTACAACAACAATAATAACAACAACAACAACGCAGCAGCTTTCTTTTCAAAAGTGCGAGAACGGAAAAGGTGTTAAATTAATTTGAACTGGCCGGCCAAGAAAGACACCACATAGACTGAATGTGTCCATATTGTTACCAGAATTTGTTTCACGTCCAAACAGAAGAACCCCAATCAGCCGCCAGGACTTATGTCATAGAAAAACTCCGCGCTCTTTGCAAATACTAGAAGTTTTCTAGGATCTAGCATAATTTCCGCCTCGAGATGTGGCAACTCTGCCGCCCCTAATAGCTTCAGCCTAGACCTGGCGAGCGCAGGACACGAACACAGAATGCTCTCAACCGTTTCTTCCTGCAGATCGCACCTCCTGCATCTGCTGTTACTGGCGCGGGGGCCTCATTTATAAGCATGTGACGACAGAGGGCAGGCTATGTCCGGTAAGTATGGCCATTTGCGCCTTAATTATTCTCTCTACAGGGATATGAGCCACTTTATGAGTTTTATATCGTAGGCTTTGTTCGTGATCTTGGAAACTTTGCAGCCCCTCGCTTCTGTATACGCATTTCCTGCTTGACGAATCATATGCAACTCCTGTCTTCGTTGGACTTCTTCCAAACGAAATGTTACTTCTAGCGTTGATTTAGCGAGTATTGAACACTCCTTTGCCAACTCATCGGCATCTTCGTTACATTCTGTCCCTCTATGACCGGGAACCCAGTGAAGATGTATGGTGCCGCCTGAGCGAAGTTTTTCGAATGCTTTTTTGCATTCAAGAACACTTCTTTATGAAGTACTGTGTGAGATTATTGCTTTAAGGTGTTATAATATATAAGTATGAAGGCAGTTGGTATTACTTAAATGGTTTTGAGGACTGGCCCTCGGCCACTTTTGGGTAAGGTACCGCGGGAGTAGCCCCGAAAGCAGTGCACCTATCGGTAGCGTAATAAGTATGTCAAGAAATGAAATATTTAAAATCAAGAAGCTATTGCGATACACTGACAGATGCGCCTATTTGCGCGAACAAAAGATACCCTCTATGGCCAAGAAGCGGTCACCCTATATCTTTAGAAAATATTTTGAATCGAACTCTGAGTATATAAGGCCCATGCCGCACCCTTCTCACCAACTTAATTATATGTATGGGTGTTGGCTTAGGATAGGAAGAGTCTCATGTGGTCATACTAAATCGTTCCCGAGATGGTCGGGATGGTGCCTTAATGATGCCGGAACGTACCAGATCTGCAACATAGATAAAAATCCCTTCGTGGAGCGTCTTTATCCCTACAACAATAACAAAACTCCGATTAGAAAATTTTTTTTTGAAAAATTTATAAACTTTCTATTAAAATCTATCGCTTTTCGATAAAAAAAACGATAATTTTTGATAGCCACTCCATCACATGCCAATAAAATATTGGTTACACTCCAATAAAAAAATGTATAACTTTTCAATAGCCTTTCGACAAAAAATCGTTAAGATGCCGATAGAAATTGCCAACACTCCGTTAAGAATTCGATAACTTTTCGATATCTAATCGCTTACTTATTAATAGAAAACCTATAACCTATCGCAAATCGAGGCCTAATCGATGGCTCTTCGAAAACAGATAGATTACATCAATAATCGATAGCTTTTTAAAAACAAATAGTTAAACTTATGATAACAAATCTCTAAATTTTCTACAAAGAGACAAGAACATGACCGTTACAAATGGGTAACAAATCAACTGCTTTTCGATAGTGAATCGATATCTTTCCAATAACATATCTTGATCTTTTTGATAGCAATCGGTAACTTCTTGATAACATTTCAATAACTCTTCAATATGTAACCGCTAGTTTTCGATAAATAAAAATAAATAAGTGTAAAGCGTGATAACCTCCGAAAAGATTTTAGGCCGAGCCTCTCTTTTTTCGATAAATAGTCGATAGTTTTTCGATGAAAAATCGGTATCCAATCGATATCCGACCGACAACTTGTCGATATAAGTTCAATTACTCATTGATAACCTTTGTTATTTCATTTTCATTTCACCTATACCATAGCATACTATGTTGTAACACCGTGATAATTCGTCGAAAACACATCTTGATTTAAAAAACCGATAACTCATCGATAACAAACCGTTAACACTTCGATAAAACTAGCCGTATGGTTTTGGCTTCGGTTTTGACTACAAATCTTTCCTTTCCTCTCTCTTTTTAGTATTTTTTCCTTTGATACCCATAGTCATCGTTTTTGTCATTCACACCGTTATGGACATTGTTCTGTTTGTTTCTTCTACTTCTTCCTCTTCTGTTTAATTTCCTTTACATTTACTTCGTTTCCTCTTCATTTCACTTTCTTCTCTATCGTAAACTGTGAAATGTTACCTTCTGGATTCCCTCCACACCGTGAGCAAAATGTTTATATATCAAATAACCCCCACTTGGTGCCAATGATATGGGAATATTCCGTTTTAAAGTGATGAATTTATGGCGCTGGAAAGTAACTACAGCAAACTTAAAAGTCTCCGACTTATCAAACTGCTATCGTATTGTTTGCATACAATCAGCTAATCGATATTTACCGCTCCCAACAATTTACACAACACAAGTCAAAATTAGCGCAATCTACAAATATAAAATGTATGAAAGTGTTATTGTAATAGAAAACAATTAATTATATGTATTTAATGGCGTAATAAAAATATTTTTATTTCATCTTTAAAAACCATCTGCAATTCCACCACACATACATACATACGCTTTGATGCCACATGACGAAGGTCTTCCTTCATTTGTTGCTCATTGTTTGATAAGCAATTGTTGGCTGATTGACTGACTGACTGAACTTAACTAACTGACTGACTTGTAAAGGCTTACGGCATGATGGAGCGGTTAAACAAGGGGGTAGGGAGGCGTGCAAAAGCTAGTATGAAGGGAGTAAGCGCCTGATTGAGTGAGTGAATACATATTTATGCTTCATTTTATGCTGTCATGAAATTGTTAGAGTGAAAAATTATGGCAGTCATATAATTAAAATGTGAGCATAAAATGTGCCAATGGCGGTATACATTGCCATTGCCGCGAGCACGATTCTGCTTTGCTAATTTTGTTGTTGCTGGTATAGCAGAAGCGTAGCTGCTGCTGTTTGGTAGGTGAAGCGCTGACTGACTCTGTTTCATCAGCACACACAACCGCAATCATCCGTTCCCATTTGACTGGCAAATGAAGCGCTGAGCTGCTGATTGCTAATTTTTGCTTGCTGCCTGCCGGCTGTTGGGCTTTTACCTCCAGGCTTTTCTTCCATTCACCACACCTTTGCTTTAGTCTGTCTACACCAGAGAACAGCAAAAATCGAACACAACAACGTTCGATTACATTCGGCAACATGATCGTGTGCAATGATGCAACTTGCCTAAACGAACATAATCGACATTGATTTAAAATCAACCACTTTTGCAGCGTGATTAATAATTCGGCGTTTGCGTTTGCCTCAACACCGATTAAATTTATCGGAATGCAAAGGCAAATATGAAAACTCCATGCGTCTGATTATTTGCATGATTCTTCTGCCTACGTCACGGTGACAAGCTACATATAAACATTGCTTACGATTCTGTTTATATGCCGAACTAAACAATACTAATTCTCGTGCTTTGATTTAATTCTCAGCTTGCCTTCGTTTGATCAATACAATCGTACGCCAAACCTGTTCGGTCATTCGTTCGCAATCATGCTAACGGAGTCTAGTAAAGACAGAATCTGAGTTTATTCAATTATGAGTTTATTCGATTGAGTGAATGTGAATGCAAGGTTTTGTGTTTGATTAAATCAAGAAAATTGTGATTTTTGCAGTTCTCTGGTCTACACGCTTAGAGGTTGTGGCAGTGAAAATCACTAAACTCTGCTGTAAATGTGGCACTGCTCGCATCGTGTGAGTTGCCAACCCAGTATTCATCACTTAGCTTACACTTACACATATTTATTGTATGCTGCAGCTCTTCAAAAACGTCTGCTTCCTCCGCTCAACGACTTGTGTTGATTATCACTGCTGTGTGGCACGTTGCCACAATTTGAATTTCGAATTTGAATTCAAATGCATGCCACCGTCAGTGGCACTGATGGTGTTGGTGTTGGTGGTAATTCTGATTGTAATGACGGTGATGATTTGTATTTTCTATTATTTTCTGTTACTAATGCTCATCTTATACTAAGTAGTTGTTGGTTATTGTTGTTTTTAGTGACTAACAACACATTGTACACTTTCGTGCTGGCTGTTGTTGTTGTTACTTTTACTAACGTTGGTGTAGCTGGAATGGTGTCGCGCACAACCGCAATACATCGCCAACTATTTTTGCATTGCGTTGCCGTGAGAAAATCACAAATGTGTCAGGCTGATTTTAAGTGCATACATATGTGCATACAAGTACAGTTAGTCAAAGTCAAAGCGGGATGGCTGATTAAAAAAATCGATTGAAATCAATCTAATCAATATACGACTCTTAATATGTAAGTAATTCTGGCGAATCTTAAGACTGTAGTATGTTCTCCTAACCTTTATTATAGCATTATTCAACGCTGTGACTTCGAGTGACTACTCGAAATTTCAAATTATGCCATCTTTTAATGCAAAATTAATCGATTAATTCTGACTTTCGATAAAAATTTATGTTGATTAATCAAGAAGCAACTAATTTTAATATTTACCAATTTTATGAGTCATGTGTTTGAATATGTGACTATTCACTGGAAGACTAAAATTACCAATCACTTTTACTAATCATTCTAATTAAACTTATCTACAAACTCAAAATTAATACTGGCATACATAAATAATCAATTAGTAGGCACATTAAAAATATATCTGTAGTGCATACAATTACCATTTTGATTAATAATTAGCTTAAATAAGTTTCCAGTCTATGAAGGACTAAAAAGATTAAACAATAATTACTTTATTTAACTCTATCTTCAAATGCTTCGTTGCGTAAATAAAAAATCATTTTTGTTTTTGTTTTTGGATAATCACCATTTTTATTACTAAGATGGTTGAATAGGTGTTAAATCACCGAAAGTTAAAAATAACCAATCACTGATTGCTCTACATTTGAGCTAACTTTGTCTTCAAATTTATTCTGTCTTAAATAATCAATTAGGCAGTTGATTCGAACAATAAATTTTAAGTGTGATCAAAAAGGCATTTGATTACCATTTTGATTAATCATATACTCAAATAATTGACCATTCCCTGAAAGATTTAAATTTATAATTGTCAATAACTCAAAATTTTATTTAATAAACTTAATCTTCAAATGCTCTTTTAATCATTCTCTAATAGATTAACATAAATATTTGTTAAATAAATAACCTTTTCTACAAAGGTTCTTTTATTGATTTTTTCTGGAACTTTCATCAATCACCATGGAAGTGTATATAGTAATTAATTTTTAAATAAATCAAAGGAAAGCATTTGAGTAGTTACAGTTTTAGTCAATCATTTGTGTGAATAAGTGATTAATACTCAAAGATTAAAGCGATTGTTCAGTGATAATTATAATTTTAGTTATTTTATTTGCGATTGCTTAACTGATTCTTCCATTAAATATATAACATTTCATTAATCATATCATTTAATAGGTGCCTATTCACTAAAACTTTAGATTGATCAATCATTGATTACTCAAATTTCAATTAAACTTATCATCAAGTTTTAATTTAATACTGATTTAAAAAAATCAGTGGATAGAACAATACATTTTTAGTACAATAAAAAGTCATATTAATACCTTTTTCATTAATTATATGCATAAATAATTGAACAGCCTCTGAACGATTACAATGATGAATTATTAATTACTTTAAAACTCATTTAATTAACTTTATCTTAGAATAGTAATCGAATAATTCTGAAGGTTTGACAAATACTCAAGAAAGTTGATGCAGTAATCAAAATCTAAATTAATCAAAAAACAATAAAATTTAATAATAATCATTTTGCTAAATCTTGTTGTTTTTTTTTAAGTGATTACTCACTGCAAGTTGAATAAATATGAGGATTAAGCATTGCTTACTCGAAATTTCAAATTTTTATTAAATGAAAATAGTCTTTTCTTTAGCTATATAATCAGTTTTGTTTTCTAGATATTTTGAAACGAAATTTAATATTCTTAAATTAACTAAAGAGCAAACAACTTAAATTACTACTATTTTGAGTTACCCTATGTTTGAATAAGTGATTAGTTAATGCAAGATTTATGATTACAATAATTACGCATTAATTACTCAAAATTTCAAAAAATCTTATCTTCAAGTGCTTATCAAATTCTGGTTTTTGCATAATCGGTATCGAAGTTTGTTGGAGTAATATATTGTTAGATTAATCGAAAAGCAAAGAATTTGGCTGATTTTATTTTGTTGATGATTTAAAAACTTTCCCATATGGATGGTGTATAACTGTTTCTGAGGTTAATTTTTGTGTGGGTGTATGTATACACAAACACATAGGCATAAATATGTAAATATTTGCTTGCTTTTACTCTCCCAATGCTTGCTGTTGTATATGGTGTAGTGGTCTCTTGTGTTTCTTGTTATTCATGTTGCATGTGGCCCTAATTGGGTCAAAAGCGCATCATCAACCAATTTTTAGTGTTGTTGCTGTGTGAACTACTTCATTGTAAACTATACACTTACTCGTAAAGTCATTGTTTTATTTTCTTTTTACACAAACAATTTTTCACGTCATACATATTTATGTAGTCTATTTTATGACTTTTCTTTACAAGGCAACATTTTCTTGTAATGATTTAAGGTTTCAAGAAGCCTTTGCCAATGAACTGTAAAGTTTTGTGGAAAAGCGAAAGTTTAGCTGCTAAAACCTTTTGAATCACGTTATGCGAGTAGGTAAGTTATTTGTTTTGAAAGGGGCATGCAGTTCACTGCCGAGGATACAGTGCTTTTGAAAGTAAATATAGGTATTGATACCTTGAATCTGGAGGGCCCTTGCACGAAACTAGAGCACTTCACCCACTAGACTAGGTCCCATATTCACTTATTTATTATCACGATTTTTTAAAAAAAGTTTTTATTGGAATATTATCTTGGATATTTTTTAAATTTTTTTCAAATGAAAAAAATATTATTCTTGATATTCAAATCATCGGTTAAACAAAAACAATTAGATTTTAGGAATATTTGATTACTTTTCTTTTCTTTTTATGATATAATGATATTAATGGAGAACTATTGCAACTCTTTCGGGCTATTTTTAATGGCAATTTATCAAAATAAGTTTTGATTATTTCTTGTTATCAATTAATCCGGGTTGCTTTGGCCCATTTTTAATCGCTTTTAATTTAAAAAAATATTTGTCTCAATTCCAAATAGTTGTAGTTATTTAAATAGCAAAAAATTCCAATTAATTGTATTGATAAGTATCCCTAATAGTTTTTACTTATATCTTGTAAACCAATTAATCAGGACTACTTTAGCTTATTTTATTCTAATTAATTGAATAGCAAAAACATTTAACTATCTTATTGTTAATAATATTTTTTGGTTCCGATTAATCTTTATATTTTTGTATTATTTTACTCAAACCCAAATAATAATAACTACTTTGCATGATTGAGAATCAATCTGTTTTTGATAATTTTTCGTAGCAAATAATCGTAGTTGTTTTTGATTATTAATCAATACTATTTTTACATTTTCTAAATTACCTTTAGTTTTGTTTTATTTTTCTTTACACAAAATCATCATGATTATAATTTATTAAAAATCCTTATGACTTTCGTTGATTATATCATAGTTTATCTCTTATGTTTTTAATTGTTCTTCTTAAATTACCTTTGATTTTTGATAACTTTTATTGAGGAATAATTATTATATCATTTATTTCTTGCATACAAATTTATTTATCAGAATCGATTTAAACTAGTTTTCATTTTATTTAATTTAGCAAAGGACGCAAGCTGTATTAGTCTTTCCAATTCCAAATAATCTTAGGTATTTTTCAATTACCAGGATTATTTGATTTCATTTATGTTTCTCAATTCGAAATAACCATGATTTTTATTTAATAACAAATAATCAATCAAATAACTATGATTACTTTTAATTATATTTTATTGCCTAATAACTTTAACTACTTATTATAATTATGATTTTTTATTGTTATTAATTTTCGAACACTTTCTTGTTGTATTTGTGACAAATGTTTATTTTTGAATGAAAAATAATCACGATTATTTTTAAATATTTTTTAGGTTATAATAAAAAATAAAAGTAGTTCTTTTAATTAATTCAATAAATTTAAATCATATAATTATTCTTAGTTATTGATTAATCAATATTTCCTTAAAAATCTTTGAATCTTAATCCACTTCTTTACATTGTTAATATTTTTAGTTGTCTAAATTCATAAACAGGAAATAAAAAAATTCTTTAAAATAATTCAATTATTTGAATCATATATGTAATACTCCTATATTGCTACAAAAGACTAAGTACATTCCCAAACATCAGAGTACCGATATATTGCTGTTTAAACGTTTTTGTTTTTGTATTCAATAATCGAATATACCCAAATTAAATTTTTTTCTTGTCACACTTATACTGCTACAATCACAAAAATTTTATAGTCTGTCTTGTTTTGATTTCGAATTCAAAACACATTGCGAGCATGTTCTATTAGCAATATAGGAGTATTAGATATATGAGTTGAATAGTATGCACATTCTTAATTATTTGGTAGTTTTATCTTTTTATATGAGTTAACCGGGGATTGCCCGTATCGCTTTAAATGTATGAAAACATTTATTTCAAGCAATTTTTAATTTTATAATTTATTTAATAATTTGGGAAAAATTTAAACAACGTGACGTCAGGACGGACAAGGCGACATCTGTTTCGATTATACCTTGTAAATCTCTTCAAAGCCTTTTCTCCCGGGAGTGGGAGTCGAACCCGCACTCCTACGATAGTTGAAATTGTTATAAACGCATTCAGCTACGTCATGCCTTAGTTGTTGTAAAGTTTTTCCCAATTACCTTCTTTCGCATATATTATCTTCTACACATCACATACTTCGTATGTAGTTATGTGTTGAAGTTATGCATGTTTGTAAGGCGGTTTTCAGAGAAACTTGGCATTGTTGCTGTTTTTGTTCTATTTATAGAACTACAACGAATTAACCAAATGTTTTTTCTTTTTATTTTGATAATTATTTATTGAATAAGAATTACGGTAGTATGTGATTTTGTATGAGTGGAAAATAACCGGGAAATTTTTTCAATAATTTTTTTTAATTTTGTGACTTTTTCAAATTATCGTAATTTTTTTGATTATATTTAATCATTTTTTATTTTAATGACTTTCTACAGTCGTGTGTTTTTTTGTTATTATTGTTATACGTAATAATAAAATTAAACCGAGGATTCATTCAGTTTGATTGCTTTAAATTATCTGAGTAAGTTATTAGATTGCTTTTTTATATTTTTTTTTATTTTTTTATTAACTTAAAATATTTATTTTTTATTTTTTTATGATACTACCAATAACAAATAATCATGATTAGTTTTGATTACATTTCGTGCTGATAAGTTAGAATGATAATTGATGCAATAAAGCTTTTTATTATTAATAAGTTTATTTTTAATTCTCTTTTAATGACTTTATAAATTGTTTTACTCAAAATGCTTGAAACTGGATACCATTAGAGATAGTTTATTCTCGATATTCTTTTAAAAAATTATAAATTAAAATTATTTAAAAGTAAACTTCAAAAAAATAAATTTAGTTTTAAAAATAATTAATTTGAAAAATAATATTTATTTATTATTATTAAAACAATTTTTCATTTAGGTTTGGCCTTAGAATAATTTTGTTTTATAAAAATCGTTAAAGGAAACATGAGAATACATTCACTTCCAAATATGTCAGTTTCTTGCACTTTGATTAAAAAAATATGAAAGCAAACAAAAATTTAAAAACCAATCTCAACTGTGCTCCCTCGCATTTCTTCATAATAAAATTCGAGTTCGAATACAAATACAACACTTTAATACACAAGGATTATACTTTATTTAACTGGAAATCTTTAAATATTGTTTTTATAACCGCAACTTTTGCACTCATACATTTTTTACAATTAATTCAAGGCTATATTGACAAATTTTTCTTAAAACTCGCAATCAGCGCCCCGAAATACATATTGGCACATGGGGCTAGTTCAATGTCAATACCACTCTTTTTTGTGTACCGGTGTTATTGTTCACAGAGCTAATTCCAGAGTTTCAGCAGAATTATTATTAGGTTAGGTTAGGTTGAACTGGCCGGTCCATGAGGACCTCACATATACTGAGTAAGTTAGTGTTACCAGAAGTTTGTTTTAACGACCAAACTGAAAAACCCTATCAAAAACCAGGACCTATGTTATAAAATAACTCCGTCCTCTTGGCAAATACTAGAAGCTTCCTAGGATTTAAGCCACTTGCTGCTTCTAGATCTGACAGCTGTATCGCTCCTAATAGCTGGAGTCTTAGCCTGGCAAGCGCAGAGCATTTCCTCCTCCAACCCGCACTTCCTACATCTGCTATCACTGACCAAGCCTTATTTAAAGGGATGTGGCGCCAGAAGGCAGTGTCCAGTCAGAATACCCGTCATGAGCCTACAGTCCTCCTTTTTAATGATAGAAGGAACTTTGTTAGTCTAAGGTTGTAAGACCTACACATAATCTTCGACACTTCACAGCCCCGCCCTTGAATCCACGCCTTTCCCGCTTGGTCGACCATGTGCAACTCTCGCCTTCGCTTAATCTCGCCCAGTCTAATTGCGACGTCTACGGAGCAAGCTTCAAGGGATGCGCTAGTTCGTCCGCTTTTTCATTCCCATCTATTCCCATATGCCCTGGGACCCAATATAGATGTATGCTTCCCCCTGTCCCGATTCTCTCCAGAGACTGCTTACACTCTAACACGCATTTAGATGCTGTGCTATGCGAGATTATTGCCTTAATTGCTGCTTGACTGTCAAAAGTTAACACGATTGCAGCTTGGGCTATTTTCTTCCAGGGTTTCTACTGCTTTGGTTACGGCTACTACTTCCGCTTGGAAAACGCTACAGTACAGCCTATAGGATCTGTTTATTTCCGGATCAGCACAGTATACCGCAGACTCTACTCCTTCCACTACTTTCCATCTGTGCACACATGAATCGCCTCGTCCGCCAATTGAGAATTATTATTAGTCTACTACAAAATCTTTATAAATCCGATAACAATTCACTAAAGCCTTCAACTCAAATTTTTACCGAATTCTTTCATTTTATATATTAAAATAAATACAATACAGAAACACAAAATACTTACAGACATATTTGTATTCGTATGTAAAATGCATTTCGCAGTAATCATTATTTTCACAGCAGCTTTCGCCTATGAGAAAATATGTTACACTAAAAACCAAAAACACGCATGCGCAAACACCAAAAAAAGTCTACACACGTGCATACGTACGAAGCCATTATATTTGTGTATATAAATCACTTTTGCGGTATTTTGGACCACCATTCAGTCAAATGTACGAATATTTACTCACGTTCTTAATTACTTCTACCAACAACAACAATAGGCAGCTTTTAAGCAACATCAGCTTAACTGTCACCGGCGCTGTGCTGTTTTTGGTTTTAAATTATTGTCTACTTAAATAGTTACCACACACTTCTTATTTGCCTATAACTACATACATACATACAAATCTACATATTTTATCTTTCATTCTCTGCCACTCTAAATACAATCACAGCACCAAGCATCTGTTACGGTTTATTTTAGGTAATCTACCTTTCTCATTTAACTGTAACTTTTTTATACTCAGCTGAGCAGAGCTCACAGAGTATATTAACTTTGATTGGATAACGGTTGGTTGTACAGGTATAAAGGAATCGAGATAGATATAGACTTCCATATGTCAAAATCATTAGGATCGAAAAAAAATTTGATTGAGCCATGTCCGTCCGTCCGTCCGTCCGTCTATCCGGTAACACGATTACATAATTAAATTTTGAGGAGTCTTAATGAAATTTGAACGAGATCGGACAATAACCACGCACACTTTTTTGATATCGAAAATTTCGAAAACCCCAAAAAGTGCGATAATTCATTACAAAAGACGGATAAAGCGATGAAACTTGGTAGGTGGGTTAACCTTATGACGCAAAATAGAAAATTAGTAAAATTTCGACAATGGGCGTGGCACTGCCCACTTTTAATAGAAGGTAATTTAAAAGTTTTGCAAGCTGTAATTTGGCAGCTGAGTATGTAATGTTCGGTTACACCCGAACTTAGCCTTCTTTACATGTTTTGTTTAATTGCAGTTTGTTTTAGTAGGATTTATTGTTCTATTTAAAAGTTTAAATATCACTTAAGTCAAATTTAAGCCCTAAAAGTTTTACAACTGAAAGGTGTCAACATAAAAGTTAATGAGAAAAATAATTTTAATCTTTATGTGCATTAAAATGATTTAATTGTTAAAATTTCTTTTTAATTACTATTTTTAGTTTGTTGTTTTGTGAAATGCCACCAAAGCATATGTGCGTTTTTATGATTTGCATGTGAATGTATGTACATATGTATGTTCATATTTTACAGTTCTGACGAAAGCCTCTGTTGTATATTTTACAATAATTTCATCTGTGGAATTTTCAAGAAATTTTTTTATGTGAACGTTTGGTACAGACTTTTTTCTCACCGAATTTAGTCTTTCAAGCTTCAAATTTTACGCACTCCCTTAAAGCCTTCGAATTTGTACTAGAGGTTTACGCCGATCACTTCATCGGCGGCGGCGGCGTGGGCGGCGCGCCGATGTACGCCGGTGTTCTTACTTTAAAAAGCTTTATTTTTCTATTTAAAAAAATAATATTTAGGAAAGGTTTTGTTTGTATGTATTTAAGGAAATCACGTTGTATGTATTTAAGGAGAAAGATACGGGGTTTTTTGCCTCAAAATTTTGCCAATCGTTTGCAGGAGTAGCTCCCTGCGGAGGGATTGCCCCTCGTTGACTTACTCCAGAGAGTCTTCGAACCTAACCCCGGTCTTTGGAATTGGTACTGCTGCGTCTGCTGAAAAGAAATAGAGATACATAAAATGGTGACACTTTTTTCTGTATATCTGGTGCAAAGCGTAGTTTTACCTCTTAATAATCGTCGCGAACACAATTTCTTTATCATTTGTGGCTCCTTGGCGGTCACACACAAAAGCGACTTACGGTTGCTATTAATGGTCTACTAATACTCATGACTCTCGTGGCATAGGGCGCCTCCAATTTTTTCTGCTGTTTTTAAGAGATACAATTCCCGACATGCGAACGGTAGTAATTCTGACTACCAGTCGCCACTGACCCTCACACCATATGCCAGGACAGAAGCTATAGGACTGCGACTTCGAACTCATACCTTCGTTGACCTCACTTTTCTAGAAGCTTTAGGTGTAGCTCCGAAGACTTTCTAACAGATCTTTTTAGGCGCTATGCTACCGAGCTACACCAGAGAAACACCTTGAAACGTTAGGGAGTGACTATTCGGCCAAGGATGCCGCCCTCGAAATCATAAGCAGTCTAAGTGGATGTAATTGCGTAACTCATTGGTGAAAATCGTATAATCCTCGACGGATCTACATAATTAAAATTTTACAAAGACCCTGGATAAAATTTTTAAAATGTAGACCAAAGTTTGCAGAGGTTTGTATTCACAACATAGATTTCAATAGTTTTCGTTAAATCAAAACGATATTTTAGAATGAAAGTCAACCGATTTTAAGTTGAAAGATGTTAACTGGTGTTTTCCGGCCTTATGATATAAGATCTCATTATGGATGACCGCGTAGCTTCAGTTTTCAGACTAGTTCGACTGTCCACTACATTAGGGTAGTAGCACACACAGTCATTAGTTCGACTCTCTTGGGAAAGCTTTTGCTTCACAACTTTGGTGTTCTTGTTAAGTACAAATCCTGAATTGTATGTGCCTACGTATTCACATTTGTAAAAGGAGCCGTAACGTGTAGGTGATATTTAAACTTGGTTGATAGGCTATAATCAATGTGATTCAATCCAGGGGACTAGTTTTGCATAGGGCCCCCAACTTTAGGAAATGTCAAACTGGGAGACCTGGGTGTTGAATGATGAAGTGTGAAAATCAAAATTAACATTTCAAACGCTATTGTATAGTTTCGTAAATAAACAACAGATGTTTGAATGTAAGCCCAAGGGATTTTTCAAACCCTTCTCATACGTACATACATCCTCAACTTAAGTATGGGGTAAGAATTATTTCAAAGGAGTGTTTATGTCCCTAGTACCTACTAAAGGATTTTACGTCACTGATTTCGCCTATTCTTTCAGCCAATCACAATATAAATTTTTTTTAAAAATCGGCACCTTTTTTTGTTATTTGTAACAACTTAAGGACAATTTGAAAACATGTTCGCCTTGGGTCATTTTATTTGAATTCATTGTTAATTATTAATTTTTTGAAAAAAAAATGCAAAGTGAGCATATAAATTTATTATATAACTTTTCTTTTAGTGTTTTGTTTTAATAACTTGCGTCAGTTTTTTTAAATAACTTTTGAACAGTTAGAAACAGTTAAATTTCGCAATTAGGTTCTTATAACTGGCAGTGATGCGCATCCGTTGATACCACTTTCGACCATATCCGACAAATTTTCGACATGAACAAGAAATGGCCTAAACAGTCTTAAACGAGAAGAAAATATATTAGCGCGCCGATATATTTGACATTCGGCGGCGGCGTGTGAAAAACGACAAAAATCGGCGGCGTTTATCGGCGGCGTATATCTCTAATTTGTACCACATATACTTGCAGTTACGTGCAGTATGAAAAAACCCCAGCAATATTGGATGTGCCACGTCCCTTTTTCTATTTTCCGCATTTCATTTTAGGTATTAAAGATAACGCCCAAACAACGCTTTACCGCGCGAAGATATTCAGAATGCGAATGGAACTGGGATGAGCGTTGCAAACACCATGATAGAAATAATGTCGAAATAATTTTCAGTTCACAACTAACCTTGGCTCTCATTAAGTGGTTTAAATTGGATGCATCCGTTTAGGACCGAACTGAACCTATATCTACTTTAATACATAGGTACATACATAGACAGATAGAAAAAACCTAGCAAATTCAACCAAACATTTTTATAATTTGTTTATCCACACAAATAGCTATTTTATGAACTTCGCACAAATTTTTGATTCTGGATTTACATTTTCGACAATCAGTCGAAAAATATTCGTTAACAATTGTTAATAGTCCGATGAGAAATCGAAAACTTTTCGACAGCAAATCTATATTTTAGTTTTTCATTTGATATTATGTGATGGCAGCGTGCTCCACCTACCACACAGAAGATCATGGGTTCAAGTTCCGGGCAAAGCAACATAAAATTTAGAAACAAGTTTTTCTAAGCGGGGTCGTTCCTCTGCAGTAATTTGGCAAACACACCGATTGTAGGTGTTTCGGACATGAAAAGCTTATCACCGAAATCTCATCTGACTTGCAGACATGTACCGTTCGGAGTGGGCATAAATATGTAGCTCCTGTCTCGCCAATTTGTAATAAAAATAAATTGAACACGACGCAAATTGGAAGAGAACTTGCTCTTAATCTCCTTGGAGTAATCTGCGCCAAGCTTTTATTGTTTCTGATTTCAAATCGATACTTTTTTTAAAACCTATCGATAATTTTTCGATAAATTATGAATAACTTTCCGAGAATAAACCGATAACTCGTTGATAAAAGATTGGTTATTCATTGTTAACTTTTGTTACAATTTTATAATGCTTCAATAACAAATCTGTAGCCCGTCCATGAAGCAATAAAACCAGGCAGGTGATGTCAGTAGTAAAACAACAAAAATTTAACGGCCCTCATAATACGTTCATGAATTTTAAAGTAGTAGGAAGGGAAAATGTTGGTACTATTTTGCAACTTTTTTAGTACTGTAATGTGCGAAAAATAGGCACACTCGATATATCTCACACATTAAAAACGAGAACATGACAGAAAAGTGATGAGAAAACAGAGGCAATAAGAAGAAAAAGGAAAGGAAATTGTAGGGAAGTGGAAAAGTGAAGTGACCAGGGGGAAGAGGGACAGTGAGAGTAAAAGTAAGAATAAGGGTAATGGTTTTAGAGAAACTAGTAAAAATAGGTTTCCACGAAGAGTAAGAATAATATAAGAATAAGATTAAGAGTAAAAGTGACTTGGATAAGAGCATGGAAGAATGAATGTGCTGATTGAGGTAAATTAGAAAATGCAGTGGAGAGGAAATAAGAGAGGATGAAAACGGTAAGCCAGAGGAGAGGTAGGTGGATAGATAGAGAAAGTGGGAACCACGTCTGTCGGGTTTGGTTAAACGGCTATTTCATGTTTGTCTAAACGTTTCCGGGATTACCCAGAGCTGTCTAAAAAAGTTTTGATAGGCCACAAATTTCTTTTTGCCATCAACGAATTTCTATAAGCTCCGATTTTTTCAAGCATCGTTGCTGTAAAACCTCTGCCGCTTTAAATTTTAACGCCAGCCAGCACTTTCTGCTCAATAAACCGAATTTTCTAATAGCGACTTCACCTGTTTGGTTTTATTGCGTCATGAGCACGTCTATATCAATGAAACACCTAAAACAAGCACACATTGATAACTCGTCGATAAATTCAATTGCGTTTTTCATTCGCCTGTAAAATGTTGATGGATGGAGCTAGAAGTTCCTATCGACGATACATGGTCTTAAAGCGAATCACACTACTTCCAAGCTAGCGAACACTACTTAGTTCGGAACTAGCGCAGAACTATCGCATTGAGTGACGCTACTATATCCAGTTCTATCCCCTTGCACTGCTGTCAACTTACACCTTAAACTTAAGTTTGTGATGTCCTACGAACTGTGGGAGCGCTCGCAAATCTTTTGAACTCATTTTCAACTTGTTCAGTCGTGCGAGGCTCTAAAATAGTTGTTGCCTTTGAAAATTTGTTGTATTTGATATTTATGTTTTGTTTGACAGCTTTCAATAATATTCTTACTCATTTGAAAGTATATATTTGCTTTTCGTGACTGTCGCGCACTTTTTCTAACCGGAACGGACGCTTTGGTGTAGGGTGAGGTCATGCCCGACGAGAGGGGGGGGGGAATGGGGGGATTCCCCCGGGCCCAGGGGTTTCTCAGGAGGCCCGCGATTTAGAGGTACTAAGACATTTTTTTTTAATTCAGGAGAGTCTTTAGTTGTTCCATGTGCAAATTTTAAGCCGAATTTCAAAAGCAACGAATATTGATAATGATTTTTTGCCTGGGCCTGAGGAGACAATAAAAACATCAAACAAAAATGTATGTTTACATGAATCCGAAATCGTAAAGTTTTCGTGGTGACACTGATGAAGGTTCATCTTCAAAAAGTCTTCCAACAATACCACCAACTCTGTATCAAAGTCCAGATTATTTAAACGACTTCGATATCGGTACCGTGAATAATGAGTTTTTGCGATCTGAAGAAGTCAACGAAATAATTCGTCGAGGTCATCAAAAGTGTCCTGTTATTTTTCCACGTGATTGTCATGACGAGGCATTTCCTACCTCGTTGTTAAACAGAATCTTGCCAAATGGAGAGAAAGTGGAGCGTGACTGGTTAGTGTGGAGTGCCAGTAGCAATGCTTTTTATTGCCTACCATGTCGTCTGTTAAGCACCAATACTTTAAATCGACCTAAAATTTGTTGTGCGGATATTCGAAATTCCAGGTATGGAAGAAGCTATACGATAAACTGCCATCACACGAAAATACTCAAGATCACATTAAATGTTATATTCAATGGCGATCTTTACAAAATCTAATTCAAAAGGAGGCTACAATTGATACACTTATCAATGAACAGCTAATCACTGAAACTCAAAAGTGGAAAGAAATTTTATATAGAATTTTGGACACTATTTTATTTTTGGGTGAAAGAGGCCTAGCTTTCAAAGGCGAAAGTATATATCTTGGTGAACGAAACGATGGACATTTTTTGGGCATCTAAGATCTCATAAGCCATTATGATCCGATACTTAGAGATCATTTGGAGAAAGTTAGGATTTCACAACAGCAGCACAAACGTTTACAAGTTCACTATCTTTCCCCAGACATTCAGAACGAGTTTATAGAAATTTGTGCAAAGCACGTGAGGGAAACTATATTAGATCAAGGCAAGAAAGCCAAGTATTTTGCTATTATCGTTGATGCTATGCCTGATGCTAGTCACGTTGACTACGTTCATTTTGCGCTAACTCCATTTCAATTCGAAAGCAACAAATTTTACAATTCAAGAACGGTTTTTGGCTTTCGTGAATTGTAACCAAAAAACTGGTCAGAAAATCGCTGATCTAATTTGCCATACTCTAGGTAAACATGAAATCCCATTAAAGATTGTCGTGCACAAGGGTACGATAACGGCGCCAATATGAAAGGAGCTTACAACGGAGCACTACGTCACATTCTCGACAAAAACTCGAATGCTGATTACTCGCCTTGTGCAACCCACAGTCTCAATTTATGTGGTGTTGATGCTGCAGAATGTTGTACGGCTGCAATTACTTTCTTCGGAGTTGTACAAAAATGTTTTACTATTTTCAGCAGCACTCCACAACGATGGGACATCCTCAAAAAAAATGTACCGAGCTCTCTTCATAGTCTTTCAGACAAAAGCCAAATTTGACTGCGCAAGCATACGGAGATGTTACCGGCATTCTCAAGTACATCAACAAGTTCGAATGTATCTTGCTGTCCTCAATTTGGTTCAAAATACTGACTACCATTAATGAAAGAAACGTGGTCCTCCAAGCTAGAGACGCCACCATAGATGTTGAGGTCCGACATCTAGATGCCTTATTAGCTGATTTGAAGTTGATCAGGAACCAATGGGAAACAATTTTAAACGAATGCAAAACAGTTGCTATTCAATTGAACATCTCGCCAAAGTTTCCGGACATTCGAAAGAGAAACTCAAAAGACGTTTCTGAAGATAATTTAAATGAGATGATTACGGATGATTCAGAGTCTGATTTTAAAAACAATACATTCCTGGTGATCGTTGATTCGGTAATCACTGGCATTACTGAACGATTTGCAGCTATGAGAAATTTGAGCGAGACGTTTTCCTTTTTGTGGCAATTTGAAGACATGGATGAAACTACGGTTCGGGCGAGCGCAGCAACATTTGTCGAAAAATACAAGTCGGACTTTCTCAAAGCTTAGAATGCGAAACAATTCACTTGAAACACATTTACGAAGCAAAGTTTTGATAAAGGTCTGTCACCATTGGAATTGCTAAATGCCCATCTACATATGTTCAAAATCTGTATACAATTTTCCCCAACATTTGTGTTGCTTTACGCATCTTTTGCACTATACCTGTCACTGTTCTGCATACGTTCTTTCAGTGTCCTTGCAAGAATCAAAAACTTTCACAGATCGTGTTCATCTCAAGAGCGAGTTTCAGGACTTGTCACGCTTTGTGTTGAATACGTTTTGGCAAGACAGTTAAATTTTGATATTATTATAAAAAATTTTGCAGCGCAAAAATCAAGAAAAGATAATTTGAAATAATGTGTGCCTGTTAAAAGAGAATTTTATTTCTACGTTACAATAAAATAGTATAAATAGTAAATAAGTATTCTGTGTTAATTTTATTTTCAGCTCTTAGTCCAAAAATCATTTAGTTGATGTGGGAAAAATTTGTTTTGATGTAATCCATCAATAATGATTCATGAATGAGACGTCATTAATTAAAGTTAATCAAATGAATTAGTGGATTTTTTATAGGGGGCCCGTAAATTGTTTAGTCCCAGGGCCCGGATTTTCTCTCTACGGCCCTGGGTGAGGTAGTATGTAGTGTTTTCTTATGAAAATCTACAACTGTGTATATAATGTTCCGTTCTTATACGCCCTTTATGATTTTGATGATCAAAATACTTCTCTGCTCTCCTAAACGGAGACAGCGATGCCCTGCATAGGGATGATGAACCCGATTCTGCAATCGATGATGATGAAATTAATGTCTCCTACCCGATTATGACGAAGTCACAATAGCAAAAACTAGATTAAAAAGCAACAAGACCGCAGGCGCTGATGGGCTGCTTGCGGAGTTTTCAAATAAGGCAGCGAAGAGTTGGTAAGGCACATACATCAGCTTCTTTGCAAAATATGGTCGGACGAGTGCATGCCCAACGATTGGAATCTAAGTGCTCTTTGCCCAGTCCACAAGAAGGGGGATCCTGCAAACTACGCCAACTATCGCGGAATCAGCCTTCTTAATATCGCATATAAGGTTCTGTCAAGTGTATTGTTTGAAGATTGATGTCCACCGTGAGTCGGCTGATTGGACCTTCTCAGCGCTGCTTAAAACCTGGTAAATATACCATCGACCAGATTTTCACAATGCGCCAAATATTGGGAAAATTCCGCGAAAAAAATTACAAACATCACCTTCGTCGATTTCAAATCCGCCTTCGACAGTACAAAAAGGAGCTGCCAATATGCCTGAAATCGGGTTTCCCGCAAAATTTATATGGCTGCGAAAAGTGACATTGAGCAACACCATCAGCTCAGTCAGAATTGGGAAGAACATCTCCTAGCCTTTCGAAACTAAACGAGGTTTCAGACAGGGTGACCACCTATTGTGCGATTTCTTTAATTTGATGTTGGAGAAAATTATACTAGCTGCAGAACTTAAAAGCACTGCAATAATATTCTATAAAAGCGTGCAATTACTGGCATATGCTGATGACATTGATATCATCAGTCTGAATAACCGCGCTGTAAGTTCTACTTAGTCCAAACTGGAAAAAGAAGTGGAAGAGATGGGTTTAATGATGAATGACGACAAAATGAAATACCTGCTTTGATCGAGAAAGGAGTCAGCGCATATGCGCCTGAGCATTCACGTCAATGTTGGCAGCCATAATTTCGAGATAGTAAAAGACTTCGCTTATCTGCGAACCAGCATTGACACAAAAAATAACATTAGCTCTGGAGTCCGGCGAAGAATCTCTATTGCCAATAAATGATACTTTGGACTAAGTGGCAATTGAAAAATGAAGTCCTCTCTCGGCAAACCAAAATAATGCTCTACAAGTCACTTGTCGTACCCGTCCTGCTCTATAGCAAAGAAGCATGGACCGTGACAACATCAGATGAAGCGGCTCTCGGAGTGTTCGAGAGAAAAGTTCTTCGAAAGATTTAAGCCGTTCGCGACGACGAATACTGAAGATAATTTAATGATGAGCTATACGAGTTTTACGCAGATATCAACATAGTCCAGCAAACTATAGTTCAGCGGCTACGCTGGCTAGGCTGTGTTATACGAGTGAAAGATGACGCTTCGATTAAGAAAGTATTTTTATCGGAACCCGCCAACGGAAGCACAGGAAGAGGGTGGCTCCCACTCCGCTGGAAGGACCAGATGGAAAACAATATAAATCTCCTTGGTGTGACCAATTGGCGCCAGTTAACCCAGAAAAGAAGCGATAGGCGCACCTTTTTCGACGGCCATAACCATTTAAACGCCAATTAAATAGGAAACTAAGTAAGAAATCAAAAGTTGCACTTCTATTCGAAAATGTCAAACAAAATCAAGACTTTATCCAAATTAATGTTGACTGAAAATATTCTTTAGGATCACCCTATCATACATGCATAATGTAATCACTCTCACTAAGCAAGTGTGAAATTGAAAGCCCGTAAATCCACACTACATAAAAGTTTGATTGTTTGAATAATTTATGTTTTGCAAATTAAATGAGTAAACAACGAAGCGACAATCGGTGTGAATGGAAAAAATCTGCTTCTTTGTATTTATTTTTAATTATTTTCACACAACAAACACTCTTGGCAACATCAAAACAAACGAAAAACATGATCAACTAAACATAATTACTGAACAATCTAGAGGTAGGGCCACCAAGCCTTTGAGGAAGAGCTCATTATAATTGAATCAAAGTTATGTGTGTGAAAATAAAAGTTTGTGGGCAAAAAAAACTTACAAGTGTTGGCAGTCCAAAACAACAAGGACGGGGCTGTCTTCGACTGTGCCGAAGACTTCATACCTTTCATGAATGGGGTTGAACAATAATCTTATCCCATTCGTAATCTCCAAATAATCGATGTATAAGATAAAAAATATATAGTGAACAGATGTACATATCTAAACGATTTTAAGATAAATATAAAAAAATGGCAAAAAACCCACTTATCTGAATGATCGGTTGTATGGGATATATATTATATATAGCTCCGATCGAAATGATTTTTTACAGGAAATCTTCTATGATATATTAAAATATATATCACCGAGTTTCACGTTTTTATATTGGAAATAAGGGAGAAATGGCCAAAAATCTTTCTATCTGAACGATCGGTTGTATAGGATATAACTATATATAGCTCCGATCAAAGTGATTTTTTCAGAAAATCTTCTATGATATAATAAAATATATATCACCGAGTTTCACGTTTATACTTTCTAAATTTCGGCAGGAATGACCAAAATCGTCTTATCTGAACGATCGGTTGTATGGGAGATATATGTTATAGTGGTCCGATCCTACCGGATCCGACAAATGTCTAATATAATACAAATATACGTCCTTGTGCCAAATTTCATTGAGATATCTCAAAATTTGAGGGACTAGTTTGCGTTCAAACAGACAGACGGACGGACAGACGGACATGGCTATATCAACTCAGTTCGTCGCCCTGATCAATTCGGTGTACTTAAGTATCTTCTATATTTCTCAACGTTACAAACATCGGACCAAAGTTAATATACCATTTCATTTCCATGAAAGGTATAAAACAAATCAAGGTGTTACATGTATTCAATCAAGAATTGACCAGTCAAAAAAAAATCATTATTTATAGCAATGGTATTCGCAAACATAGCAGATGTGACTAAACAGCAGATAACCATCGCCTTGAAAATAATCGTACATACTTGACTATGTGTCCATGTATCTGATTGCTATTCGTGCAAATCATAATTTCAGTAATTTAGTTATTTTGACTGTTACTTTCGACTCATGCCACTAAATATTTTTTAACGGTCCAAGGTGTTTTTTGCTAAAGTTTTTTTTTCATTTTCATAGTTTATTGTTTATTGTTTCTGTTTGGCAAATAGCATTCAACCAAATGTGCTGGGTGGCTTTAGGCATGGTAACTGCGAACAATTTCTACACCAAATCAACATTCGTAGAAAGTTTAGCATAAATATTTTGGTCATTACGCAGCAGCATCACCACCACAAGCAGCGATCAAATTGGGAAAACTTTTGTTAAATATTTTGCATAGTTTTTGTATTTTTATACAATTTGGGAAAATTTAGAAAAACAGTTAGTTTGAAATTGGCCTTAGTAATGAGGGTTACATCTGTTGCTATTTTAGCGCCAATTTACATAGCCGTGTTGTGCTCACAAATATACATATATAAAACTAACGGTAATTTTAGTTAGATAACTATATTGCTTCTAGTTAAAAAGTTAGCACAATGCTTGGGCTTTAAGCTTGCAATTACTTACTAATGGTGCACAGACAAAGTAAAAGTGGTTTGCTAAGCAGATTAGAAGATTTGTTTAAGAGATGCTTTTTTACAAGTTTCGTTGGACTTCTGATATACAAAAATAGTACCTTGACTAAATAAATCGAGTTGGAGCAACTGAACTAAAATATTGCGCTGATGAGCTGCTTTATTGTGTACGAGAAGTGTAGCAGTTCAAAGGAAGCTTTTTTCGTATTGGTAAAAGTTGTATTATCAAATCCTGCTGAAATCTTATAAAATAAACAGAAAAAAGGTATGAGTTTAAAGTACTCGTGAAGTTCGATGTATAAACACACAAAATTTCGTCTAGAAAACTAGAGATTTCCAGTTAACTAGAGCTTGCTTAGGGTACGAAGTTAAGCCACAATAGAGGCTACTTTACCAGAAACATATAATTTCGGGCTTTTTGAGAAGAGCTTCGTTGGCTTTTTTTTTGGTAGCAACCGGTACCCACCAGCTACTGTTCTACAATCGGCTTATTTTCAATAGCGAATTATTTTCGCCGATCTTTCAGTTTGCTTTCGACTTGTTATCGCCGAGTCATCGACCTCTTATAGCTTTCTTATAGGCTTGCTATCGACGGAGTACAGATGTGTCATTGATTTTATATTGAATTTTATCTGCTATTGTTCAGTAACAAACCGATGAGTTTTCGATAACAAATCGATAACAGTCCGATAAAAATTGTAAAAATCCGAAAAAATTGCCAAATTTTAGATATCAAGTCAATAACTTTTCCATGACAAATATATTTCTAATGGGCTACACTTCGATTACAAATCTATAACTTTTCGATAAGCGATACATTTTTGGTAACTTATCGATAACATTTCGATTAATAGTCGATCACTTTTCGATAAATAATCTTCAAGTTTTTGATAAAAGTCTAGAACAGGAGTCGACTGGTAATACGCGTCGAAAAATATCGTGAGAGATGTCAAACGACGCAAATTGACTTCGCCTCTCGGTTTCGGAGGGATTCGAAGTAATTTTTCAGTTTTTCGTGAATATTTTTTTCCGCCCTCAGATTATTGATACAGAGAGCAAAACACGTCTAATTAATCGATAATATTTTGATGACAAAGCGATGGGTTAGATTGAAGCGGCTGCCCGAAAGCACACTTAGTGCAGTAACATTCGGCCCATTGTAATACCACGACCTCCAGCGGCACTAAATTTCTGTATTAAATTTACTTTGCGTTCCCTTTCTGTATTTGGTTGCAACATTTGAATAGCAATGCATTTTTCGCCACAGTTTTACCAAATGACTTGAACTGCTACCGATTATCCAATTAAAGTTACATGTAAGTACGGCATCTAAGTACGGCTGTCAATGGTTAAGCCAATTTGTGTAGGAATATCTTCCTTATTATTGCAGCGCATAGTTAGTGGTGAGAACTTTATTTTGTTGCATCTAATATGTAGTAGTTTAAAACACTCAATTTTACTGTACACTTGACATTTTAATTTTGTACTTTAACCCTTACGAGGCGAAAAGTATTAGTTTGTTGGGATTTTCTTTCAATTTTTTTTTCCGAATTAGTTAAAAAGTACATGACTTCCATGCAATTGGCATTAAATAGAAGGGAAAGGTTTCACACAAAATCAACTAAAACAGTAATATTTACGAAATTAATGTACTACTAGTCAGAACAATCAGTAATGTAAAAACTACATTTTGATACGTAGAATTAACAAAATATGCCGTGTTATTTGTTTTACGTAAAGTTCAGTGTGTGTTATACTTTTTTGGCTGTTGAATTCTAATGCCATGTATTTCAAGTTAAAATTATTTATAAATTTTACTTTTAAACTATATAAGATTATCTGTTGGTTTTACAGCAAAATTGATGATGTTTAACAATTTTTTTTAAGGAAATGAAACTAGTTGGCAGTTGCTATTATTACAACAGCTCTTAAGCCGTTATTCTTACCCTGGATAAGTTGTTACATATAGTCTTACAAATAAAATATAGTAAACCCTGTATTAGCAGGCCAAAGGTCCTTTGTTCATAGTCTGATTCAAGTTAATCGAACATGAAAATGCTTAAAAAAAGATTTAAAAGCGGTTACACGAGTCATCTATCGACAGATTTTTTCAAAGCTTTGTCAATGTATTTTTCGCTAAAAAGTTTGTTTTTCAGAAGTTCGTCGGCTTTAGCAAGCGCGATTCAGAGTCCTATCATAAAGCTCCATCAAATTTGTAGAAAAATGTCTGAAGCTAAATTGAGGGGAGGCTTGAACTAAGTCTCTTGTAGCTATATCGCTTAGTTATAAATTATGGTGTCTTCCGTTCGCTCAAAACAAAGCAAAAGGTACACTAATGCTTGTTGGCCCAATCTGACTTATACTACTGATATGAGCCCTGATCTTTTACATCTAACGAAACCAAACCGCCGTATTTGCATGAAAAATGGTAAATCGTTTCTGAGTAGGTGTTTGACAATTTTCCAACCAGGCAGTGTCCATAGAAATGGCAAATGAAAACATAAACTAAGATCCGTAAACTGTGTGCTGAAGCTGAACTTCAAATGTGACTTTAGTTACATTGGCCAAAACTGGGCTTAAACAGGAATAAGGTTGCGATCACCTGCACAACACGGTCTATCTTTCCAAATTCCAAGTGTGGAAAGCACTGTTTCCTAGAAAATATGGTATAAAAACAGTCAGAATAGTACGCTTGCTGGGAAAAGGCTGACGCCCAAACGTTTTTGAGAAAATGGATGTATACAAATAAAATAAGTTTGAAGTAAGAAAAAAAAGGCCAAGCACTAACTCTCACGAAATATTTGAACGAAAAGCAGAAAGCATTCATTGGAAGACTACAATGAAGAAACATCACTAGTTCTGACGAAAAATTAGGGGGGAAAATGCAAAGGAAGAAAAATAAACGAACAGACAAACACTCTGACGAAATATTTGAACAAACAGAAATCTACATAAACAGAAAACATTTAAAGGTAGCATAATGAAAGAAAAACTAAATACTAACTCTGACGAAATACTTGAGAAAATAGAAAGTCGAAAAACAGAGAAGTTCAACGTTAGACTTAAAAAACGAAGAAATAAACACCAAAATAAGTCTGCAGATAGGAAACATTCAAACGAAGAATAATAAACGAAAAAAAAACAACACGTATTGACAATGAGAATCTATCGGGTAAGGACTAAAATATTAGGAGTTTTGGTGCGATTAAAGTCTTTAGGGCTTCCAAGTAGTAAAAAAAACTTGCGTACACTTATTTTGCTAGTAAGAATAATGGCAAAAAGGATGGAAGAAGTGGCTTGACTCCAAACCTAATTCGGAAAAGAATGGTGGGGAATCGTTTCAATATGCAACAAATAAATTGGATCGTAAGAGAGTTGTAATATTCGAAAATAATTTTTGCAGTTTTAACATTGTCATGTAAAACACATATCAAAAATGTTGAATTTACAGAAAAAGTAATGCCAATTTTGCAGTTTTTTCCCTAAATAAAACAATGGCGCTGTGGGTTTAACATTTAAAATAAATCTGAACTAAAAATATGCCTATAGGTGAAAAAAATGTTATTTGCTATTTAACAGAGTGAAATTCCGAACTAATTTTTTCGTAAAATTCACACTTAAGTTTGTTCTCATTACTTTTAAAATTAGCATAGACATCTTAAAACAATTATTTCTTTCTTGAATTTTTTCTAAACACGAAAATTGATTAACATTCATGCGGACAAATTTCTTTTTAATCGTTGGATAGAGCGCGGGTAATCAATTTGCTTTGCGGCAATAATAACCCGCACGCATCAAAGTATTAATGTAATTTAAGATCATTAATTATACGCTAATTATCCCGTGATTTCTCTAGAAACTTAAAAGCCGCAACACATTTCGAAAGATTAATGAAAGTCCGTAAGGGAAAAAATTATAAAATTTCTACATATTTGATAAAATTTCACTTTTAAATATGCGCCATTGGCAATCAATTATTTGCTTTTTGCCTAAACAAAAATAAACAACAAATAATGAATTTCATAAAAGAAGTAACCAAAATGCAAATTAAATAAAATGTTTTTGAACCGAAGCAAACGCTGTTAGTGAAAATGTTAAAAGAAACGTAAAAATTTCACTTCCTGCATATGCATGTTCTAGCATTCAGCCCTTTTACTTTACGTCCCATCCTTACAGCAATTCATTCCTACTTACATGCATGAAATCTATTAAGCTAGCATTATAAAATCTTTAGCTTCAATCATCTGCTCGTGAAGATCAAAAGTTGCTAACTTCATCGCTTCTACATCAGAGATAGCTTCATACTAACCGACAATGACCTCTGGCTAATTAGAAGCAAAATAAAAGTAAAAATCGGTAGCTATTTAACTTTAAATATATGCATGCAACACTATAATTTAAAAGAAGATTAAGCACCCAACGAATGAAGCGCGATTGAAGCTAATAGTGTGCGCATGCGCACTAACACTCGTGCTTACTTGGATGAAGATGCATACATTCGAAGGTATGAAAGTGACTGTGAGCTAGTAATTCAAGTAGAGGTGTAGTATTGGCGTCACTTATGTACAAAAAAAGGTACCAAACAGCTGATTAACAAGCTGTCTAGCTGGACTGACTGACAACAGCTCTTAATAATTATGCAAATGCTAAAGTAGCAATCACGTAGGATAAACAAAATATGGTCAATGAAATTTGCTCCTAACGCGATCTAATAATAAATTGTGATTAAGGACTTAATCAAGAATTTTGCCATTCAACGCCTATTCATATTTTTGATTGATGTAATTGGCCGTAAGCTCTGCCTTAAAGAGGCCAAAAAAGGTGTGTTTTGCGGTATAGGAGAATAACACGAAGCTATTTGGCGTTTTCAAAGAAATAAACGCAATCTCGAAGCTGTGAAAGATTTCATCCATCTGGGAATCGGTGTGAACGTTCTGCCAATCAGCAGCTTATTAATAAATAAGCGTAACTACAACCCGACTTTCTTTAGCCACTACCAGTTTAGTGTTGAAGGATTCTTGATGAGTTACGCTTTGTGCATGCCTTCCTTGAGTAGTATTTTTTGAAAACTCCCCTTTATTATTACTAAGATTGCTAAGGCTCATAGGCGATCTAGAAAGATCTACTTCACAAAAGATTCATAAATTAGTCCAACTTTTAACTAAGTCAATATTCACTAACATGTTCGTTTCCTAAGTCTTTAAATAATGATGATTGTGCTGTCGGGATGAACAAATCTGCATATGTTCTAGGAATAAATAAAAAAATATTTTTAAAATAAAATAAAAATTTGCTTAAAAAATGTTAATTTTATTTGTCGTGTTCAATCCGGGTTTGTTTTTGGTTTAAATGTATATTTTTCAAGTAATTTGATATTAAATTATTATACATAGAAATGAGTATATTAGAATTTACTACTAATTACATATTTACTCATTTTATATTTAAAAGTAAGTATAATAAGTAATTTTTTAACAGACCACTGAAACCACACATAACATGACAAAAAAAAATTAACATGAAATAAAATAAATAAAATAAATAAAAATAAAAAAAATAACAAAATAGAACAAATTAAAAAAATAAAAATAAAAGAAAAGAAAAAATAAAAGAAACCAAAAAAAAATAATTAAAATAATATAAAATAAAATAAATTCAAATAAAACAAACAAATACAAAAATAATTCGAGTTAACCGGGGATTGCCCGTATCGCTTTAAATGTATGTAAACATTTATTTCAAGCAATTTTTAATTTTATAATTTATATAATACCAAGTTTCTCTGAAAACCGCCTTACAAACAGGCATAACTTCAACACATAACTACATACGAATTATGTGATGTATGAAAGATAATATATGCGAAAAGAAGGCAATTGGGAAAAACTTTACAACAACTAAGGCATGACGTAGCTGAATGCGTTTATAACCATTTCAACTATCGTAGGAGTTCGAGTTCGACTCCCACTCCCGGGAGAAAAGGCTTTGAAGAGATTTAGAAGGTTTAATCGAAAAAACTGTCGCCTTGTCCGTCCTGATGTCACGTTGTTCAAAATTTTCCCAAATTATTAAATAAATTATAAAATTAAAATTTGATTGAAATAAATGTTTTCATACATTTAAAGCAATACGGGCAATCCCCGATTAACTCTTAAAAAAATTATTAAAATAAAATAAAGTCAAATAAGATAAAATAAATAAAACCTAAAATAGAAAAAAACTAAACAAAATAGAATAAACTGGAATAAACTAAAAAAAAATAAATAAAATAAAACAAAAAAATAAAATAAAACAAAAAATAATTAAAATAAAATAAATTAAATAAAATAAAACAAAATAAAATAAAACCAAATAAAAAAAAATAAATATATAAAATAAAATAAAACAAAACAAACCAAAATAAAATAAAATAAAACAAAATAAAATAAAATAAAATAAAATAAAATAAAATAAAATAAAATAAAATAAAACAAAATAAAACAAAACAAAACAAAACAAACAAAATACAATAAAATAAATAAAATAAAATAAAACAAAATAAAACAAAACAAAACAAAACAAAACAAAATACAATAAAATATATAAAATAAAATAAAATAAAATGAAATAAAATAATATAAAATGAAATAAATACATAAATGAAAGATGAATGAATATATGCATCTTTGTAATCCTACAATAATCTTTGAAATGAAACTGAAATTAATTTCCATTTTATCAAAATTACAAAAAGTACTTAATACTAATCTAGCGTGTACTATACTTAATTAAAGCAGTTGGCCTTTTAAATATTCACTAACTTATATAAATTTCCACATAATAAACTAATATGCAAGCTTAATGCATTTATAAAATCACTCACCTGTCAAAATAAATAACTACATTGCTTGACATTGAAAAATCGTGGAGGATATGCTCACTAAATTCTACCTTAAAATGCTGTTGAAAAACGCCCTTATTGCTTGGTAAAAGCTAAAATTGCTACTTACTGTACTAACATAGTAATTAAGGTACATGTGCACACATACATATATACATTAGTAATATATAAACTAAAGTGGTTGTAGTTAGCAAGTGATTTCTTTCAACTTAAATTCAATATGTTGTATGTATATTCATATATTGTATATCCAGGCGAGTGTGTCTTGTAGAAGATGACTTGAGGCTCTTGAAGGTTTCAATGAGAATGGCGTCTGTTTTTGATTTAAGCAATAATAATAGCGTTGGGTCAAAATAAGGATTATTAGCACTGTAATTTGAAATTTGAAGTGACCAGATCGATTTGGATGAGTTGTCCATTTACTAGAATGGGACAGCATCCTTAATTGTAAAATCCTTCGCTTGAAAGACGCTGCCTAAATTTTTGCCTGACACCGACCTCTAATACCTTTTGTTTCATCAGCGGAAGGACGAGGTGGTACTACTTCTGGATGGGTACAGAAATTTATTTACGTTTGGTTTACTGCCTGTTGGATATACCTGAAGAACGTTTATGTAAGTCACCTTTCAGGTAGCTATAAAAGCCCCAGCTGAGCCACTATGCACTCGAGGTTTAGTGGGTGCATTTTGGCACCTTTAAGTTGCGCTGATCTTTAAAAACATCTACTATTTAGTTTCTAGTTCGGAAAGGTATAGAGGGTAGTGAGGTGATTGGTGAGCTGATGAGAAAACTGTCAGCAGGAGGGAATAAGTTACATACAGTGCCGAACTAAATATATCATTAGCAGTGGCCAAAGAGTAAAGTAGAAATTTTACATTGAACGAAGCCAAGCAATAGTGGAAGAGTAGCATTGCTACTGCAATATAAAAAGGCTGACTAGACTACAATGGAAAGAGGTCAAGGGGTCTATTTTGGAAAATCGGACAGAGACGCGCTTCATTCCTTCCTAAGTGAAATATCACCTACCTTTTCGAAAATGTTTGAAAAACGGCTTATTTCAGAATTTGTTTCATTTGAGCTCAAACTTAATAAATTTTTTCATTAGCTGCGATGTTTATGGAAAACTCTGAGATAGGGCATTTTTCAAACGAATTATGAAATAGGGCGTTTTTGAAAAAAGTTCTGAAATAAAGCGCTATTCAAGCGTTTGCTGAGATAAAGCGTTTTCAAAATGGCAACCGAGATAGGGTGATATTCCACTCAGTAATCGATTTTTGGATTACTTTTCATATTTCTCCAGGTTGTTTCAGTGTCGTTATTTGTTATCGGGATATATTTCGGACTGTTTTTCGAATCATATCGGGCCACTTCGTGACTGTTCTGGCATTATTTTATATAATCTTTGTCGGGATAGTTTTCGGAATATTTGTGGAATATTACCGGGCCATTTCGGGACTATTAAGGGATAAATTCGGAACTATTTGGGCCAGTTTATTTCATGGCTTTCTCAGGGTTGTCCCGGCTTTAACCGGGTTGTTTTGGGAACTCTTTTTGGCGGCACTACGGGACTATTTGATATCAGGTCAGTTTGAGATAATTTTCGGATTGGTTTTGGAATCATATTGGAGCCATTTCGGGATGATTTTCGAAATAATTTCGGGTCTATTTTGGGACAGTTCGGTATTATTTCTAGATTACTCCAAGATTTTTTCAAGACCGTTTCAGAATGGTGTTCGAAATCGTTTCGGAACTAATCCTAGATTATTTATTAATTTTAGGAAACGTTCGAAGATTGTTTTAGGGACTTTATCAGTGTTTTCTTTTTTTCGAGATTTTAAGGAATATTTTAGGACCGTTTAGGGATTAAAATCGAGATTTTAACCGGACTGCTTAGGATCCTTATATCGTAAAAAATCGCCGATACCATTTCGTGACTATTTCGGAACTATCTTCTTGTAGTTTCGAGATTGTTCTCGTTATTATTTCGGCACTATTTTGGACCGTTTTGGGAATATTTTCGAAGTCGTGACGGGTTTATTCGAGACTTATATATTATTATAATATATATGCATATATCTCGAAAACGACTTCGTTCATTGGAAAGAAAGAGTATATTCTACTCGTTTTCACTTGTGTTTGGGGCTTAAGATATTTTTACAACGTTGCCACTTTTTCCGCATATCTCAAAATATTTAAATGAGATATGCCAAAATGAATATCCAACGGAAGATATTTTTGTCGTATTTCAATGGGAATATTTCTAAGTAGGGTTGCCACCTATGTAATTTTATTTAAGATATTTAAATCATATTTTGTACAGGAGTAACGACTACATTCTAAGCTTTCGTTGCTATTAGGATGTTTCTATAAGTTTCCCACCTCTTTGCATTTTTTTTAACAACAAACGACACTGTGCGCATTAAGCGTAGTTTTTAAATATTTTTGAGGCTGCCTTTTATATTAAATATATAAATCCGCTACTATTGGGGAATAGCTTGACGCATTTGAATGCAATTTTCTTCAAAGCCGGTATCAACATTGTTAGTTCTCTTTTCTAGTTATTGCAACTAAGAATTTTTTTGCAATGTTGCCACTTGTTCGAAAATTTTCGCAGCCATTATACCTCGCTACCTACAAATAGTAACAGTAACCAAAATCGCAGTCGTTTAAGCTTTCGGAATAACTTTGAACAAAGAAGTGGTCAAAACAGCGCTTTTTATATTGTATGTATGTATGTAAGTATAGTTGTAAGCAAGAAATTAAGTAAAGCGCGACAAACAACTGTAAACTAGTTTACTTCATACGAGTTTTTTGACCACATTACTCTGTTGGTTCTACAAGTAATAAAAATTTCTGTCATAATTGTTCCTATGACATCTTACATCATATCACTACGCATATTGACATTTGATGAACTTTTCGTTATGGTCTTAAGCAACAGGTTACTCATTCTTGATATGTAATAGCGCTTATACTTAAGTGCATCACACCACTATTCAGCAGTGACCACGAAAAAAGTTGAAAAGTTAGCTAATAAAGTCAGCATTGAAATAATATGTAAGCGAGTGTTGGTATTATTTTTAATACGCTTCTGGATTTTTTAATTTGATGTAGCCATCACAGTGGGGTCACCCAAGTTTTACTGTTGCGAATGCCCCTTAAATTCATTACCGTTGCATCTAACGCACTGTTGGTGTTGTCATAACTGTTTTGCTTTTAATTAACGTATACGCTAGCATTGTGATTGAGGCATTAATTTTGATTATGTTATACTCTCTAGTTTAGTTAACAGCAGTTCAGTATTTTTTAATCACAAATTATAGGGTATGCCTAGGGCGGGAATCATCCAAATTGAAACTGGGTTGGAAAGAGTATTACCATCGTAGTGTTATTGGTTTAGTAGCTGATTAACGAGCAACGTGCACGCGTATATGTCAATTCTCAACGCAAATAAACAACAGCCTCCGCCGGGGTTTGTACGACGCGTGCTCAGCAACTACTAAATGAAAGAGGAAAATAATACGTTTGTAGTAAGTGCGAATAGTTATTTCACTAGCTGACGACCCCTGGCCTGGTGTTATATAGCTAGAATAGTAAAGTGAGAGAGGCGAAGCAAAGTACTTTTGTTAAAACATATATTTCACTCGCTCACTTACAAGTGGCAACCTGTTTGAAATTAAAAACAAATTAAATCACATATGCAAGTATGTATATACAACGAAAAGCATATAATACTATATTTCAAAACATTTGAGGAGAGTGTTGCCACATTTTCTTAATATATTTTAACGATCGTCGGTTAAAACAGGATCTATATTAAAAATGTATAAAAGCGAAACTTATAAGTATGTATATCCGTAAAAGTGCGGTAAAAAAAGAAAGGCAGTAGTAACGGAACTTATCATATTTTCCCCTTCAAGCCAAACACACATCGATTCATACAATAAAGCGGTAACTCATCGTTGTTTCCATAAAAAGAGGGCATACCTAATCATTCAGTTAAAGATGAACACATCATGACGTTAAATAAAGGGGGGATTGGTGTGCCATGGGTTTGCCGCCTTTTTTCATGTATAACGGAGTTACATGTATCGGTACAATTTTAAAGAGGATGGAATTGTATCATATATTCGAGTTCTATATACTATTTGTCGAACTTTTCGATTAACGATCATTTTCGAGACGATTTCTGGAACAATTTCAGGATAACCTCGGTATTACTTCAGGCATCACTTTGGCACAGCTTCAGTATCATTTCAAAACTCGTTTTCGAACGGTTTTGGGAGAGTAAAAGGATCATTCGAAATTATTTCGAGACTATTCCGGAACCTGTTTATTTCAGGCTAACTTCGGGATTGTTTAAAGTATTCTTTCGGGGCAGCTTCTGACACATTTCCAGACTAATTCGAATTCATTTTAGTTACATGATCGCTTTGGTATTACTTTTGGAATAATTTCGAGACCATTGCGGGATAAATTCGGAACCATTCCAGGGTCCCGAAACAGTCTCAAAATGATTCTTAAGTTTACCACCAAATTTTTCGCCTTACCGAACTTAGCGGCATCTTTGCTAATATATCTCTACAATGCTTTCCAGTACTTGCAGAGTTAGAGGCTGCATCATTTACTCAGATAGGCAGTTGATATAAAAATGGAGCTCAATATCATCAATGCTTTGAAAAAACATTCATACTACGTTGCTTACGATCCAATATACGAGATACATATAATTTCGATTCGATAGAATTTTCCTTGTATATCCCACTCAGCATTTAGGTGATTAAATTTTGAATTTCCCTACATATCAATACAATTTGGTTACTCTTTCTGACTAAATAATGAGTTATAATACAATTGAACAAATTAAATAATCAAATATGAATACTTTTGATGATCAAAAACTGAAAATAATTTTTCGATCACTTTTTGAAAACATTTTTGAAGTCCTTTGACGAGCGGCCACCGTGGTGTGATGGTAGCGTGCTCCGCCTACCACACCGTATGCCCTGGGTTCACACCCCGGGCAAAGCAACATCAAAAAATTTTAGAAATAAGTTTTTTCAATTAGAAGAATATTTTTCTAAGCGGGGTCGCCCCTCGGCAGTGTTTGGCAAACGCTCCGGGTGTATTTCTGCCATGAAAAGCTCTCAGTGAAAACTCATCTGCCTTGCAGATGCCGTTCGGAGTCGGCATAAAAGATGTAGGTCCCGTCCGGCCAATTTGTAGGGAAAAGCAAGAGGAGCACGACTCAAAATGGAAGAGAAGCTCGGCCTTAGATCTCTTCGGAGGTTATCGCGCCTTGAATTTATTTATTTTTTTATTTTTTTGATGATTAGATTTTAATATTTCAAAAATATCAACAAAAAGAATAATCAAATTTGCTTACCTTTGATGATAAAAAACTGAATATAGTTTTTCAATCACATTTTGGAATCATATTTGAATCAAATGTGTTTACTTTAGGCGATCAAAAATTTATAATCATTTTTAATTCAGGTTTCTGAATCTTTAATGAATATATTTGTTGACTGAATAATGAATTTTATACTTGTTAAAATTTTACTTTTCATTAAAAATCTTATTTTTTTCACATACACATATTTTTTCAATCATGAATCTAAGAAAAAATATATAAACATTTTTATTATTTATACAAAAGATATGCTTCAAGACAAAAAATAATGTAATGCTGCTCGTGACCGAAGATTCCCCCAACCATTTCTCCACCTTCGGCTTTCCGGAAAATACATAATGATTGGACAATACAAAGGTGTTGAAAGCTATTTGAACCCCAGGTAAGTGAAACTATCTTGACATACCTGGATACGGCTTCAACATGCCGTATCATCCGTATTTTACGATGTATACGATAATAGGTGATGTTGGATGTTGTAGTCGCAGGTGTAGGTATATCGGTCAAGTTTGTTTGCGAGTGACCTGTGGTTCGAATAGCTCACTTCCGCATTCTTTCTTTCCCCTGATGAAATAAGATTATTATGTAGTATCTTATTTTGAGTGAGATATGAAGAATAAATGCATGATAATCGCATTCAAAAATGATTCAAAAATCTCAACCAAAACGATTGAAATGTGTTCACGAATATGATCAGAAAATGACTGTGAAAAAGCAGTCAAATATTACTCTAAAACTATTAAAGCTCAATTTTACAATGATATCAAATATGAATAAAAAGCGTTGCGAAATAGGAATCATAAATGATTATTCAAGAATAATCACATTTATGGTACATTTTTCTCCCGACGATACATTCATTTTCGAGCAGAAAATGCTTTTAAATTTGAACGTTTTTAGTCATCTTGGGGTATGATATTTAAATATTCTTTGTTCAAAATTTTCAAAAAATGCTGGCTGGGATGTTGTTAGCTGTTAGATGAATTATTTGTTTCAAATTTCATATACAAGTATGTATGCATATGTGTGTGTGATTGTGTGATATATGAAGTGTTTGTCTGACATCTGAAATCTCAAATCAAATACTCCAACCACAAATCAAGCAATCATCCATTCATCCAATCAACCAACCATGAAACCGACAGCTACCGTCAATACCAGTTACTCAACGCAAACATTTCCATATTCCATGATGATTTGCTATGACATTATTAAGTCATTGCAGGAGTGTTGTTAGACCACCGCAGCTCATTTTCAATCGCATCACCAGTACTGGCGTGGATGTCAGTTTATCTACTACTGTGCTACTTTTCAAAAACCAAAACCCCAAACCGAAAAAGTCAATAATACCATTATTGTTGACAACAGCAGCTTTATCAATCTCAGATTTGTTGTGACGTACTAACTTTTGGATTTGTATGCATAATAAGTCACTTTATTGAAAATATCTCAGTGCTATTGATGTCATTTGCGGTTTTTAGAAATTTTCTAGGTATCCTGCATTTCTTTCTAATGAAATCGTGAAAGTTATTAATTTCTTCTGATTAACTTAGTAAACCAATTCAAAGCTAAACTTAGCTAAGTAGGCAAGAAAAGACCGCACACCATTTCCAAGCTCCAGACAAGCTCCAACAGCCGATATCTGCCGGCGTGAGATGGAGAATAATAAGAAATTTGAGATGAAAGCTGTGAATTTTTGTTTGGAGGGCTTAACCAAACTTCACTGCATCCAAATATATGGCTGAGAGGCTTAGAGGATGCCATCTACGCTGTTCCGTCTCCTAGGATTGCGGCGACTTGTTCGTGACCAAGAACTACCGCTCACCTTTTCGGGGTAATAAGTAGGCCATGTCTATTGGAAAATTTGCCGCCAAGGAGTACAGTCGCATTCAGTACTACGCTCTATGCTCTCACCACTACTAGCTAAGAACTACATAGCCCAAGCTCATAAAGCTCATACAAAATGACTGCATCATAAACTTTTATGCGCATGCGCATCGTGCGCATTGCAATAATTCTAAGTGAGTTAAATGCTTGATCAAATGTTGTCGATATACAAAAACGAAGTTAAATTCCTTTCTCTATGGTTTGCCACACCAAATACTTACGTACATACATATGTAGATAGAAAGAATGTATAAAGTGGAAGTATTACCACTCGGAACGGCCAGTGGTCGATCCCGCTTAGCCAACAGTTGTTTGTTGCTCTTGATTGCTTTATTGTAGTTTAATCTATTGCCAGCGATCTACTAATAACACAATTAAGGCAGCATGACAGCCACTAATAGGTGCAACTATGATGATGATCATCATTTTTGCAGCGGGTGGGGAGTAAAGATGAATAAGCTAATACAAACACAAGCTGATATGTGCGTAGATGAGCATTAGGCCGTTTTTTTCTTCCATGGCGATAAGAAGTTTTGTTGAAGTTTGAAGAGGTCACTGTTAAATTAAGAGATTTTATTCATTATTAACTCATCGCTCTTATAATATTTATTGTTGCTCATCTTTTTATTCACCATCCCCGCCATCTCCTCAGCTTTAATAGCCTATGCCTTTACTTCCTTGTTTGCCCATTTCCACATGCTCCGAAATTTCTCATTTGGTTCATGTACACTAGGGTGGGTCGATTTGTATGGACGATAGTTAACCGATATCGCGCCATCGATTTTTCGATAGGATTTAGGCTCAGAAAAAAAGTTCCACTACGCATACCCAAAAAAATAATTTTCGGGCTTGCGAAATTTAATTTTTTTGACTTTTTACGACTTTGATTTTTAAGGTTTTTTTCATGACCTACTAAGAAAATTTTCATATGCATACCCCGTCCGAATCAAAAATGTTATCGCCAACGTTTTTAGCGGACATTTTTGGGTCGGACATATGAAAATTTTTTTAGTAGGTCATGAAAAAAAACTTAAAAATCAAAGTCGAAAAAAAGTACAAAGAAATGAAATTTCGCAGGCTCGTAAATTATTTTTTTTGGGTATGCGTAGTGGAATGTTTTTTCCTGAGCCCAAATCCTATCAAAAAATCGATGGCGCGATATCGGTTAATAAAACGACCCAGTCTAATGTACACTCTTTAATTTTCTTAATTGGTTTATACCAGCCCTGATTTTCTGACTTATTTATGTTTAAACCCTTATATTTTTTAGTGTAAATTTACGCACTGATTTTCTGATTGGTTTATTTTCACGCCTATATTTCCCTTATTTGATATGTATATTCCGTTCGTGACTATTTTATTGTGTTTACGTCCACTCTCTAATTTTTTAGATTAGTTTGCGTACATTTCCTTATTCTATGTTTTAGTTTATTTATACTTCCCGATTTTTTTGCATTGTTTATGCCCACTCTCCAATTTTCCGACTTAGTTTTTATCTGCTCCCTCATATTTTGATTGGTTAATTTAAGCTTACTCCCTTTTTTACGCACATTTCCTGATTAGTGATGAGATCCACTTGTTGATTATTTTATATTCACTCCCTGGTTTAGAAATTGGCTAATGTGTACTATCTGCTTTTCTAATTTGGTTTATATACACTCCCTATTTTTCTTATTTGCTCCCCTCACCCTTATTTTCTGATTTGGTTTATGTCAACTCTTTGATTTTCTCAGCTGGTTCAAGCTTACTTACTGATTTTCTGTCTTGGTTTATGACCACAGCCTGATTTCTGATAAGGTTTATGTTCACTAAATTGTTTCCTGTCCCCTCGCTAACTTTGTTTATATTCACATCCAAATTTAGAGATTTGGCTCATGTATACTACCTGATTTTCTGATTTGGTTGGATATTGCCTGACTCTTAATTTGGTTTATGTCCAATTATTTTTAGAGTTTTATGTCCATTATTCGATTTTCTCATTTGATATGTGCCCACTCTCTGATTCTATTTTTCCTCCTATAAGAAAAAAAAATGTATATACTTGGCGCAATTTACCTCCGCTGAGATTAATGCCGAGTTTCTTATCCAAAGTGCCTCGTGCTCCTTTTAATTTTCCCTAAATAATTGGCGGGACGGGACCTACATGTTTTATGCCAACTCCGAACGGCATCTGCGAGGGAGTTGAATTTCCACTGAGAAGCGTTTTATGGCAGACATATACTCGGAGTGTTTTTGCAAAATCACTTCCGAGGGGCGACTGCGATAAGAAAAATTTGTTTCTAATTAAAAAAATATTTTCTAAATTTTTTATTTAAATTTGCCGGGAAGTTGAACCCAGGATTCTCGGTGTAATAGGCGGATCACGCTACCATCACGCCACGGCATTTGCTTCCGCTTATGTCCACTCTCTAATCCTCTGATTTGGTTTACATTCAATATCTGTTTTTTTTTAATTGCCTGATTTATTTCAAGTGCAATTCCTGCTTTTTTGATTCGGCTTATGATCACTCATACTCATATATATCAATCACGGTACTTTACTCGCTGTTTTTTTATGGAGTGAGCAAAACTATTTTCCTGAAACTGTCTAATATGCATATAGATTAATTCTAGTAATTGTTGGCTTGATGCCCGCTCACTCGTAGATATTTTTTTATATCTGTTATTATTCTTGAACTTCTATTCATGTTTTTTTTCTTATTGTTATTTTATGATTATTATTTGCTGAAGTAGGGGAAACGCAAAAGAATTTGAGTCTCAACAGCTGTGATGTAGCCACCCAGGTATGCCATGCTGCGACGCAAAGCAAACACACAGTAGGGGGAAGAGAAAGTCTCCCTAATATAGCTCATTTATTAAAGCTCTACTTTTATCTATTTAAAAAGTACGCTTGCATGCTGGTTGTTGGTATTGTTGTTAGTGTTGTGTACATCATTGAAATACTTGTTATTGTTATTGCAGTCAGCTGGTTAACCATCTGAAGCTGTAGCTCGCCAAATTGCTCGTAGACTGCGCGATGAGACGCATCATCGTGAGACCCTTTTGTAGAAAATTTATGCTCGTAGGCAGAAAAAAAAACAACAACAATAAAAATAAGGTAATGCTAAAGGGAAATGCAACAAAAAGGCAAAAATGAAAAACTGAACTAAAAAAAAATTAGGAGGAAATTATAAGCTTACATTTTACATATTTTCGGTATCGAAAAAGTAGGCGTCGTTATAGTTCGATCTTGATTTTTCTCAATTTCAACATAATCTGGCTCCCAACCAAATTTGCTGGTTTTAACGGCTTTTAATTTATGGCCGCCGTGGTGTGATGATAGCGTGCACCACCGCCTAGCAAACAAGGTTTTTCAATTAGAAGAAATTTTTTCTAAGCGTGGTCGCCCTTCGGCAGTGTTTGGCAAGCCATCCGAGTGTATTTTCTGCCATGAAAAGCTCTCAATGAAAACTCATCTGCCTTGCAGATGCCGTTCGGAGTTGGCATAAAAACAAGTAGGTTCCGTCCCGCCAATTTGTAGGAAAGATTAAAAGGAGCACGACGCAAATTGGAAGAGAAGCTCGACCTAAGATCTCTTCGGAGGTTATCGCGCCTTACACTTATTTTTTATTTTTTAGCGTAAACAATTGTCTTCTTTGAAATGTAGGTGATGCCTTGCCCATTTTCCAGAATTTTACTGACTTTGAAACTTTGCGACGTATTACCAAAGATCTATTTCATCAGCATCTTGGTATTCGCTAATCTTTTCCTTTCTTCGAAAGTTTTTATATCGTGAATTTAGGCTTTGTTACATTCCGATTTTCAAATAATTAATTTCAAACATATTTTTAGCACGAAGTCGTGTTATTATTCTATTCTTGTAAGTAGGCTGTGACAAGTCCATTTTCCAAAATTTTAATAAATTTTAAATTTCAGTCACGGTTTCAATACGATACCAAAGTTTCTTCGGTTCCCCTGTATTCGCTAGTGAGGTGCAAAATATTTTGTATATTTCGAATTTTCGATTTCGAATGAGTAGGGGCGGTGACACACCAATTTCCCACAATATTACTGAATTTTTAACTTTTATCCATGTTTTTTCCCATATTTCGTGTGTTCGAAATTTTCGATATCGAAAAAGTAGGCGTGGTTGTAGTTCTATTTTCTTACATTCAAACATTGAACCAATTTTTATTCAGTCCATATTTCCAGTATCCATTTTGTATACATAGAAATTTTCAATTTCGCAAAAGTAGGCGTGGCTATAGTCCGATTTTCTTGTTTTCGATATTAATGCACTCTGTATTCAAACAAATGCATGTACAAAATTTTATTATTTTCCACGGCTTTTGATTTACGCTTCCCAACGGTTTAAACTTCTTCCTTTTTGTTATTGTTGTTGTAGCAGTGCTTCGCCCCATCCAATAGGTGTGACCGATCACAAATTGTCATCAATATCCTCTAATGGGAGCCCAAGGAAACTTGCTGTTTCAACAGGGGCGGACCATAGTGAGAGGGGTGTTAGAGGCGTTGGGTCCACATTACAATTGAAGAGATGGTTGGTGTCATGTGGGGCCACATTGCAAGCAGGGCCTACATTTTGTATGTCAGGGTTGATTCTGGATAAGTAAGAGTTTAACCTGTTACAGTATCCAGATCGAAGTTGAGCTAGAGTGACCCGCGTTTCCCTAGGGACTGTGCGTTCCTCTTCTGCAAGTTTAGGGTATTGTTAACTTCCTTCCGCTTCCCAAGGCAGTCGTTTCTATGTATCGGAGCGACTCGGGATTTTTCCCGACCAAGGACTGTCATTTCATTGTAACTTTTTTCTTTCAATATTGGTGGTGCCACGCCCATTTTGCAAAATTTATTAAATTTGCGGCTACCATAAATACATTTTTAAAATTTTATAAGTTTCTCGGTATTTTTTAATGAATTATACTTTTTTCCTGTTCTTCGACATTTTCGATATCGAAGGGTGGTGCCACGCCTATTTTACAAAATTTTACTAAATATGTAACTTGCATAATAGGATCAGTACATTAGCCAAGTGTTTTTCGGTTTCTCTTATGTTTGCTAGTGAGTTACACTATAATATGTATATTCCAAAATTTCACTGCGAAAAAGTGGGCGTGGCTATAGTTCGATTTTCTGGTTTTCTATATTAGTTTATTCTGTTCCCAAAAAAATGTTTGGACCAAATTTTGTTACCTTCACCAGTTTTGGTTTATGCCACACAATAATTTTAAACTTTTTTTTTAATGTAGGCAGTGCCACGCCCATTTAAAACAAAATTTACTGATTTTGCGACTGCATCAATACATTTGTAAAATTTAATACGTTTCTCGGTATCCGTTTGTGAATTATACCTATTTTCCATTCCTTGGAATTTTCGATATCGAAAAATTGGGCGTGGCTATTATACGATTTTTTCTATTTTCAATACAAAAATATTTCCTATCCAAACAAACGCGCCTTTGTAAAGATATCTCAATTTCTTTTCTAGTTATGCCCTCAATGAAAAATGGCAATTTCGAAAAATATTTTTTCTCTTCCGTTAGACGGTCAAGGCTCATCCGAAATCTTTTTCGTAATTGCTATTAGGTCTATATCTTTCACGATTCATTTTAACCCTAACAACCCAGCTTTATTGATTAAAGTTATAACATCATGTGTTCATCTGCAGCTGGGTATAAAAAGTTGCACAAACAGCATAAAGAGCTAATCACAAAATTCACAACGACAAAAATAAGTAAATAAATAATTACAAAGTTTGCAAGCAAAAACGAAAAGTGAATTTCCAAATAAATAAAAAACAATTTGGAAAACAAATAGAGTCAAAGAAAAAAGTGAGTTTCCTACACCTTCCGCTCCCAATTGTTGTTACTATTACTTTTTATTTGCTCAATTTCAATTTTGTTTTATTTTTTTCTGCAAACAAAAGTTTATGCCCTTTATTTTCATTTTCCATGCTGTATTCCCCATCGTCCGCCACTCAACCATCCGCCATCCGCTGTCCATTGAAGCGTGCGCCAAATCTCAGAAGACTCACTTAACGTCACGACGATTTTCGATTTTCGCAAAAAAAATCGTTCATCCCATGACTTAGCCAAGAAAAATTCCAATCAGCGCCAAAGCGGGCGGTTATAAGGTTAGAAATGGCAGCAACAAATACATGCATGCCTACAAAATACAGATGCTCCTATATTCGAAAAAAAAACAACAACGCGAAATAACACAAATAAATACAACAAATTTTGAGTCAAACATGCCGCGGTCAAAGCAGCGACAGATTGGCCCGGTCAGTTCGATATGCTTGCAGCCATTTATGTACGAATACTTGGCGCAAAGGAGAAAGTTCAAATGTTTACTTACAAAGCTTGAAAAATAAACAAAAACTGCTGTAAAAAAAAATTGGAAAAATTAGCAACGGTAGGGCACACAGCAACTCAATAATTGTTTGTATCGAATTTGTTTTTTTTTCTGTGCTCACAACAAAAAGGGTCAAATGGGATTAAGTCTGTGATTATTTAAGTATCACTTGTACTTGTTGTTGAAGTTACAGTTAATGTCTCAGTGATCGCTTAGTAGACAAAGTTGGTTTATTTAAATGAAAGAGACTACAATTTCAGCGTAAAAGATCTTGAAAAATCCCGCTTGCGAAATTTCACTATAAAAAAAAACACAAAAATTTAAGAAAAATGTCTTGCTTTGTCGCCTTAAATTTAGACTTTGTTATTATGATTTGTTCTGTCTCAAGCTGGACAGTCAAGCATGAAGTGACTCTATGATTCCACATTATTGCCCTCCGTGTAGCTGCACCAGGAAGGGTTTTCCAATTTGTTAAGACGTATCACATGGACGCCAATTGTACACTGACCCGAAAAGCGCAGGATTCCTTGATTCGCAAAAGTTTCTTGCGAATTCCGTTTGGCTACTAATATTTCAGAGTGGTAAAACCTCAAAACCTTTCTGGTTGTGGCTCCAGTTCGAGGGTAGCTTACTCCTCCTATCTGTATTGAAGAGTCGCCCACCGGAAATTCTGCAAATTTTGGATGCTTGTCCTTCTTCCTGTAACCTGTCTTCAAACAGATATATTGAAAAGCGCTATTGTTCGCCAAAGAGATGTGCCTTAACATAGCATTTAACGCGGTTTCGTAAGAGTCCGAAATCACGGCAGGCGTCGCAGGCATAAGCTCCTCTAACTTCCTGCAATACAGATCTCACTTAGGGTCTTATAGGTTTCTAAAAGATATTTTATCGATACATAATTTATTTATCATGAACTGAATATACTAGTGGTTCTAGACAAAGACCCTATAACCCGATATTTGATCTACCAGATCTATTAACAAGAAAAATGTGCGAGATGTCCCTCTCTTACATACACACAACCCTTCATATACCATAAAAATTAATCTCTACTGCTGTAGCCGCAAAAGCAGGATCCCAAGGTTAAGGGAAATGTTGCGCTTGTTGGCAGTTCTTTGTCGGATATGAACAGGGCGCGCTCCGGTACTAGCGACTTCTGGTACTAGCCCGATCGCCATTAGAACGATTTCTTTTGACCCCTCCAGCCTTCGGGTCTGTGAATTTTAATCGCCTCTTACGCCAAGCATGCCTTTCGGAGGATTATTCCAAGCCCCAAAACTCGCTGAGGGTAGAACTAACCCGTCAAAGCGGTATCGGAGCTCCCCTAGATGATATAGTGCCCAGTTGCCTCGGCACCAACAATCACTTTGACTCCTCCCCAACTTGCTGCGGCGGTGAACACGTCTATAAAAACAGGTGGTGGCTCCATGTCATTCATTGCCTTGTGACACTTATGCGGAAACTGAGCGCAAACTACCGTTGCCTCGCCCGAGGTTAAATTATATAAATTACAATAAAAAATCTTTAGTGTAATTTTTGACAAGCCTACAGGATATTGGCTTGCTTGCTTTGCCGCGCAAAAATAGATTATATTTTATTTTTCCGTTCTTAATCCAGAAACCTTCCCACAGTTGTTACCGACCCCACGGCTCTTGGCTATTGAGTTTATCCTTCTTGCCTAGTTCGAAACAAACCAACAGATTCGCAGAATCTGCCTTGGAATGCTGGAAATCGGACTGACGAATATCCAATGCCATCAAAGCTGATGGACTCTGTATTCAGCAGAATCAGCCCTTCCCGACGTGAAGAAACGGTTTCATTTTCCCTGATACTATCTGGCTAGTCGGGAGGCTTTGGTTGGGGTATCGTAACACCTGAAGTGTCTTCTTCGGCTGCAGAAGAAATCGCATCTTTTCCACCACAGCACATGCAAAGCCTCCGTCTGTTGTGTCAATTGCTTGAGAGATATATAACTTGTACTTTCTTAGACTAAAATTGGGCTATAAAACTGCGTACTCAAAAAAATTCAGAAAACTCCGAGTAAAAAGTTCGAAATTTTTGTAAAACTTTCGAATTTTTTCGAAAACGTTCTTAGTTTTGCTTTATATATACATAACACTGTGCAACAGCCGGCTGTGTATTGGACCAAACCCACTTTTTTGTACAGATTGAGGCTTATGTAGACAAAGTACGATCTCCGTTTTTCGAAAAAAAATAATATTGGCTTTCGAAGTTCGAAATTCTACATTTCGAAATTTTATTTTTTGTTAACGCGTTCAGCAAATTAAAAAAAGTAAAAATGTGGTCATGGTCCGCCTTTTTCTTTTATTTGAATGGCTGAATTCTTTTTTTGAAAAATTACAGTACGATCAATTCCAGTGGCGACTATGTGCAGACGTGGAAGTAGTAGCCACTATCATAGGACTATCTGACTTTTCACCTTCTATAACAGTTGTTATATATACTAAATTTCTCAAAAAAAGAATTCAACCCTTCAAATAAAGGAAAAAGAGCGGACCACGACCACATTTTTACTTTTTTAATTTGCTGAACGCGTCAACATACGAAATGTAGAATTTCGAATTTCGAAAGCCGATATCTATTTTTTTGATCCTAACTTCGAAAAACGGAGATAGTATCTTTATATTTAAGCCTCAATCTCCTCAAAAAAGTTGGTTTGGTCAAATACGCAGAAAAAAATTTGTTTTTGTCGCATAGTGTAATTAGAAAATCGATTGCATTTCTTAAAATATCGAAAAAAAAGAAGAATTTGATAGACAAAATCTGATAAAAAGTTTACTGCTACTTTTCTGTTCGCTGCTGTACATAAACGCCCATTTTTGACAATAACATCTCATGTATCTAAAAACTATAAATACAAGAAAAACGATAAAAAATAAATCAGAATGAGCATTGGCACTGAAGATGCGTTACGCTGCCCGATTTGGCCCAAAAATAAATTTGACAAGTGATGACAGAAAATCGTTCCAATGTACACCAAAAATTATTCGAACGTTAAAAGCCGTTTTTTTCCATATGCCTTAAGCACACTTATGTATTTATTATTTGCCTGCAACAATTTTATTTCTCAAGTTGCGTGTCTGTTGAAAATTTGACATGAAAAAATTTATGTCTGACTTTTTTCTAGTTTATTTCTCTCGCAGCGGCTCATTTATCATCATTTCAACCGAGTTTATTTTTATAAGTGTTCTCACTTTCTGCAAAGCGTTTTAGGTGAAAAGTTGTGAAGGATTGTTAATCTTTCATTGTCTATTTGGCTAAATAGGGCTATTAATTTAATTACTGACCAAAAGAAGAAACCCATAATACCAAAGCCGTACATACAAATTTTTACACATACATACATGCGTTTAGAATACATGAAAATAACTGCGCCATTGGATAAGAGCAAATGATCTGTATTGAAATAAATTTTTTTGACGGTTCGGTTCAGTTAATTATTTCCTTTACTTATTTAAGTTTAAGGGCAACGGACTTGCTATGTACCAAAAGCATTCACTGTGAAGTCTCAAGGTCCTTATGGCCATGCTTGAATAGGAAAGGCACCAGCTTCCTTCGCAACCTGAACAAATCTGCGGTGAGGGTACTTACGGGGTCATCACGGTCATTGTGCTATCGCACCAATGCTCCGACGGTGGCGAATACCAACAAGCTCCCTCTGCAGAAGCTGTCAGGATGAGGAGGAAGAGGAGTAGATCTACCACTTTCTATGCCGATGTCTGGCGCTTCAAAGAAGAAGGCTCAGATTTCTGGGCTCACGGTTTTTTGACAGCCTGGCAGAGGTTGGGAAGGTGGACGCCTGGTTTCTTCTGGGTTCATCAGGGAAAGCAAGTTGTTCGTTGAGGACCACTAGGAGGTAATGGGGTTAAACGAATTTGCCCGCCACCCTGCACTAACTGAGGGCACTCACAATGGACAAAAATATCTCCAAGTGGAAGTGTGGGTAATACTCACGCACTCCCTCTAAACATAACCTAACCCTATTTAAGTTGTGATCATTTCTAAGCTGGTGTACAGCAAATTTAATTTTTTTGCATTGCTCTAAATGGGATTTCACCGGGTCAAGCTGGTTCTGACCTTTTATATACTAAAAATCACTATCAAAATCATATAAATCGGATCGAATCTGTCCAGAGACATTTTTTAATTTTTCCATAACTAGTTCTCAACTGGGAATCAACTACTCATCTTTCACCATACATGAATAAGCCTCTTCTAATTAATTTAAATATAAAAAATAAATGTAAGGCGCGATAACCTCCGAAGAGATCTAAGGCCGAGCTTCTCTTCCAAGTTGCGTCGTGCTCTCTTGATTTTCCCTACAAATTGGCCGGACGGGACCTACATGTTTTATGCCGACTCCGAACGGCATCTGCAAGGCAGATGAGTTTTCACTGAGAGCTTTTCATGGCAGAAATACACCCGGAACACTTGCCAAACACTGCAGAGGGGCGGCCCCGCTTAGAAAAATTTTCTTCTAATTGGAAAATCTTATTTCTAAAATTTTGATGTTGTTTTGCCCGGGGTGTGAACGCAGGGCATGCGGTGTGGTAGGCGGAGCACGCTACCATCACACCACGGAGGCCGCCAATAATTAATTTGCCATCTCAAAAAATCGTAGGGTCGTTGTTGTTGTTGTAGCAGTGCTTCGCCCCATCCACAATAGGCGCGAGCGATCAGAAATTGTCATCAATCCTCTAACGGGAGTCCAAGGAAACTTGTAATTTCAACAGGGGTGGACCATAGTGAGAGGTGTGTTAGAGGCGTTGGTTCCCCATTACAATTCAAGAGATGGTTGGTGTTTTATGGGGACACATGCAGGACATACATTTTGTATGCCGGGTTTGATTCTGGATAGGTAATAGCTTAACCTGTTATAGTACTCAGTTGAGCTAGAATGACGCACGTTTCCCTAGGGAGAGTGCTTTCCTCTTCTGAGAGTTCTGTGTATTTTTCTTTAAGAACTGGATTCGTCGGGAAATTCCTGACAGAGGTCCGACGCCTGTTTGTGGATATCACTGAGGACCTGCTTGTGCTTTTTTGCTTAATACGGCTGTGTTCTCAGGTGCCGTATTTCCTCATAATGCTTATAGAGAAGACCCCTTAGGCCCCTGGGAGGTGTAGCCTCATCAATCAGATGTCTGTTGGGATGCCCAGGTTTCTGGGGTTTCAACAGAAACGATTTGTTCAGCATTTCATTTCTCTCCCTGACAGGGAGTACTCTCGCCGCATTGTATAGGTGGTGTTCTGGGAACATAAGAAGACAGTCCGTAGCGGTTCTGATGACAGTGTTTTGGCAGGCCTGTTGGGTGTTACACAAGCTCATCATCGGCGTAATTAACTCTCTGACCTGATCAGTCATCTTAATTTAGTGTGTTCCTGCTAAGACCTCCAGACATTTGGTGCCTTTTCGTTTACCTCTAGGACGGAAAAATTGTGCCAGAAAGAGTCCTCTGCATCATTGGTGCTCACGTTACAATGATTTGTATAACTGCATTAGTTTGGAATGTTCATTTGCCGCTTAACAGTCTGCTATACTTAGCCTGATATCTTAATTATTTTTCTTATGCAATGCGATGCCAAATTTGTTTCTAATTTTTTTTAATTTCTTAGTTTTAATTTTTTTTATAGCTTTGTAACTACATGCATGTCTTGTCTATTAAGGCGTAAACCCATTCGACTTTTGCGTCATTTTGGCGCTGTAGTAAAGTAAATCGTTGTTAATAGAGAAGTGCCTTAGAGCATATTTGAGGCATTAGCTTCTTTACAAAATATGGTCGGACGAGTGCATGCCTGACAATTGGAACTAAAGTATTCTTTGCCCTGTTCACAAGAAAGAACGTACTGAAACTGCGTCAAATATGTCGGAATCAGCCTTCTTAATATCGTATGTAGATCCTGTCAAGCTTATTATGCGAGAGATTGAAGCCCACTGCAAATCGGCTGATTAACCCTTATCAGTGCGGATTCAGACCTGATAAACTCACCATCCACCCGACATTTACTATGCGCTAAATCTGGGAAAAGCTCGCGATAAAAGAATTTACACACATCGCCACTTCGTCGATCTTAATACCGCCTTCGAAGCACGAAGAGGAGCTGCCTATATTCCGTTATGTCAGAATTTGGTTTCACCGGAAAAGTTTTACAGCTGTGCAAAAAGACGTTGAGCAACACCATCAGCTCAGTCGGAATGGGGAGGACCTCTCCGAGCCATTCGAAACTAAACGATAATTCAGATAGTTAGATTTCTTCAATTTGATGCTAGAGAAAGTAGTACAAGCTGCAGAACTTAACCGCTCTAGAGCAATGTTCTATTAAAGTTTGCAATTACTGGCGTATGTTGACGAAAAAGCAGCAGAAATATGGGTTTGATGGTGAATGAGAACAAAACGAAGTACCTGCTGTCGACATGCAAAGAGTCAGCACATTTGTGGCAACCACGCGGCTGTTTCCGGACGCCCAATTAATTTTGAAATATTTTCGAAACATTACGACTCTTTTGGTTTTCCTTTAATGAATATTTCCGAACACTTTGGAGATAAGTTCGTAGTTTTTTTTCGGTGACATTTTAGGGTTATTTTCGGATTTTTTTTAGGCCATCTCCGGTATGCTTTCCAAGATCATTTCGAAATTTGTTTGAAATGTTTTAGGGATCATTTTGGTCTATTTTTCAACGTTTCACGACTATCTCCGGGTTATTTCGGGATATTTTCAGTAGTGCTTTCGCTCGTTTCAGTATATATTTAAAGGATTATAAGGTACCATTTTGTATCATTTTAATTTTTTTTTAGTTTATTAGACTTAAACACATTATTTTTGTTGAGTGTGTCAGCGCTGGACTAGGTAGGCAATTGAAAAGTAAAGTCCTCTCTCGGCGAAGGAAAATCATACTCTACAAGTCACTTATCGTACCCGCCCTGCTATTGGGGCAGAAGCATGGACCATGACAACAGCAGATGAAGCGGCTTTGGGAGTGTTCGAGAGAAAAGTTCTTCGAAAGATTTATGGACCTCTACGCGTTGGTGATGGCGAGTACCGAATAAGATTTAATGATGAGCTGTACGAGCTATACGCAGACATCAACATAGTCCAGCGAATTAAATCGCAGCGGCTGCGCTGGCTAGGCCATGTTATGCGAATGGAAGATGATGATCCGGCCAAGAAAGTGTTTCTATCGGAACCCGCCTATGGAAGCAGAGGTAGAGGGCGGCCCCCACTACGTTGGAAGGACCAGGTGGAAAACGATTTAAACTCTCTTGGTGTGACCAATTGGCGCCGGTTGGCGGAGCGAAGGAGCGACTGGCGCGCCTTGTTGGACGGCCATAACCGTTTACACAGTTAAGCGCCAATTAAGTAAGTAGGTAAGTAAGTGTCAGCGCTAGGTCCAAGCAATTCTGGAAAAGTGGCAAATATGCAACCTTTACCAACATAAACTTTTGACGATATTCTATGTTTTCTTTGCTAACGAAAACTCTGTTAAATAATAGTTAGTAATACATTTGAATTTTGTCGTATATATATTTTATTTTTCCATTCAAATACTCATTCATAAATTTCTAATGAAATCTCTCTTTTTCGTTTTTCAGGTATGTACCGTATCTTCCAAAACTAGTGTAGGTGGCAATGGAACTCTTTCTAATCTTGATCTTTTGTATAAAGCATAAAGGCAAATTTTTAACTCAAGCGCCACCAGTGTAACGGCAGCGATAATACATATTTCCGTTTTAGTATTGACAAATATTTCGTTTTATAACAGAGCTCTTGTATTTACATTTTACATTTACATAGTTAACCCCCCACATGCCACACACTATTTTCTACCATTGTCCCATTGCTTTCAGTGCCATCTAGTAGTATACGATATACGCATACATTTATACTGGAGTTCACCATACTCTTTGGCTAGTCTTTTCTTTCGCACAGCGGCTTGCATTTGGTGAAGGTGAACTTAGCAAACACGAACAAATAAGGAAGTCTAAGTTCGGGTGAAACCGAACATTACATAACCAGCTGTACACTTGAAATGCTGTTGTTGTTTGTTTTGTGTGCTTAATAGTGTTACAAGGCTGCGCAATATTACATATACATATGGTTCTATTCTGAACTAATAATCTTCGAGTTATGGCTCCCGAAACAAAGAAAATTGCTTAGTCATAAAAGGGGTGGTGCCATGCCCATTTTTTTAAAATTTGAACTCTTTCCTATTTACTGTTATAAATCCACTTGGGAAATGAAATACCATTGTTATAAAGCCCTTTTAAAAATCTTTTATATAAAAGTGTGCTTAACCGATTTCGTTAATTTTATTCAAAGCATTCCTTATATTATAGGCAACTTCTCTGCCGAATTTTGTTACGATCGGTTTAACGATTTTTGATTTATGATTAATAGTATTTGAAAAATTGATTTTATCTCAAGTGGGCGGAGCCACGCCCCATTTTAAAAAATGTTTTCAAATTCAAATCACATGGTTTATTGTCTGATTATTATAAGAAATGATGATGTGATCTGAACTGTTTGCCTGTCCATCATCTCGAGCATCATCCAGCGAAATTTGGCGCGTGGAGCCTTTACTAAGCGCTAGCAAATGTTGTTGTTTTTACTTGTTTATTCATGAGCAAACAATACAAGGTTGCTGCGTATATTTGGATTATTATTAAGTTTTTTTTCTGCAAACACACATACATGCGTACTTACCAGTACATATTTACCAAAAAAGATACATGATTGTGTTCCTGAGCATATAAACAAAATTTTGTTTTATTTTTGTAGGAGATGCGCCAACTTTCAATGCAAAATCGTTGGAGAGCTTGTAGTTTGTATATAGTTCTGGATATATGAATGGACATACCACGTAGGAAAAAAATGCCATACTCGGCTGTTTCTATTGCATTCAGAAACACTGTTAGTTCATTACCAATTCATTTCATTTTAATCAACTGACCAATTTATTATGACGATGCTCTACAGCAAGAATATTAATTTACTCCCTCACTGCAGTTCCTTTCGATGGTTTCAACCTCGTATTATATTTTAAAATTTTACTAAAGCAGTTCGTTGGTCGGATATATATTAAATATGAGAAGGTTCAATTAAATTTTTCCTAGCTACTTTTGAAACTGAACAGATCTAGTTCCAAACTAACCTGCTCGTCTTTATTACTCTCGTTCTGGCCACGAAATTTCCGTGATTAATTATTACTTTTCCTGCAGGGATGTTTATTTGTATGAATTGGTTTTTAATATTTGGCTTGAGCGTATATTTGGTTGCGTTGTAAGAACAAAAGAGCAAAAATTCATGGAATTCCTTAATTTGATATGAAATTGAAATGAAAATTGTACAAAAAATAAAGAAAAAGTAGAGTAGAAAAGAGTCTCAATATCAGTCCACACGTCAAATTTCAACATTCTAGGTGTATTATTTACTAAATAATCAGGTTTTTTGTGTTTTATAAAATGTTATATATATAAAAAGTGGGCGCGGTTATCATCCGATTTCGCTCATTTTCAATACCAATCTATTCTGGATAGCTCGCGTACCAAATTTGGTGAAGATATCTCAATATTTACTCAATTTATCTTGTTGTAATCAAATTTTTTTTCGATACTGATGATTTAGATATCTTTATCCAACCGTTATCCAATCAAAGTTATAATACCCTGTGCACAAGTACAGCTGGGTATAAAAATAGTGTGTGGCATGTGGTAAACTCCTCAATTTGTTCTTCTGATCGATGGCGTCGGAAATTACGCGGGGGGTTACCTATGTAAATGCAAACTGTAAATACAAGAGCTCTGTTATAAGTATGTTATTTTTTGATTCTGTGATGTTACGTGTCTACAACACCGTTGCATACTTTTAGGCGCATCATTGCAACACAAACTACGCTTGCTTGAATTTTTTTGCACGCAAAGTGTCGTAGAGTTACGAATATATGCTTGGGTAAATGGAAATGAAGACTTGTAGATACATATTTCAAGAAATACAATTGAGATCAGAGATAACGAACGTGCCGATCTTTTAGTGATGCTGAAGAAGTTTTGAGGAGAAGTAGTACCAATATATCGAAATATACGCTTGGGGCACGCTAGCATGCCGAATACTTAAAATTTCGGAACATTTTAGTAGAGCCTGTGATTGTATTCCATTTTCAACACAGCTTCATATAAACCCAGAGGGTTTCTTTCAAATTTCTGTTTACAGAAATGGACCAGGAACCAATCTTTACCTAAAAACATTTATGATTCGTTTTGCTAGAACGTTGGAACCTTATTGGCTGTATTAGGAAAGCGAGTTATAAAAGAAAGGGAGTTATAAAAGAAAGGGAAAAGATAGCTTCCTAAAGAGTAGTGTTCGTAAGAAGTTTACTTTTCGGTCAGAGGACCAAGGACAGAGGTGTTCGAAAATTACTTATTTATGGTTCAATAACTTGAAATATGGGAGGTAGCTACAATTTTGTATAGACTAAGATATACCACACTTTTTTAACGCGAAGTAACCTTGGGACCAATTTCTCAGAAAAATTGTTTTACGATGCGATTTACTAAAAACTTAGAGAATGAGGCAGGCCTCTTTTCACCGGATCTGGGTCTAGAGGTCTTTTTTCGCCTACCAGAACACTGTAGTGTTTACCAAGCGGAAATGCTGGCAATACATAGGACTGTGAATCATCTCGGGTCTATGCCTAAGGATGGTAAACGGGTGTTTATTTTCTCAGACAGCCAGGCCGCATTAAAGACCCTGGACTCATTTGTCGACAACGCAAAGTCGGTCACTGAATGCCGCAGATCTCTTAACGAGATGGCTCAGAACTTCAGTATCAGCCTTGTTGGATACCTGGGCACAGGCATATTGAATGCAACTGCAGGGCATACGAGCTGGCCAGAAGAGGCACCACCGACCATATCCTTCCGGGAATGATTCGGTAGGTATACCTATGGCCACTTTCAGGCTTCGTGTGACCACAAGCACTATAAGAATTGCAAATGGACTATGGTCAGCCATATCATCGTGTGAGACATCCAGGCTAACCTGGCCCTCAAATGACAACGGGCGCACAGGAGCGCTTCTGATTTTAAACAAATCAGTTCTATCGTCCCTGGTAAGGGTTCTAACAGGGCATTGTTTAAATGGCACGCATGGTGCTAGAATTGGGGTAACGACCTTCGACTATTGTCGCAGCTGCAGATGTATAGAAGAGGACGAGAGTGTCCAGCACCTTCTCTGTCATTGTCCAGCGCTTAGTAGGCGTAGGTTGGCCATCCTTGGTAAACCTTTTCTACATGACCTTGCTGAGGTCTCTAGCTATGAAGTCAAGGCTCTAGCAAAATTTATAAATTCCACGAAGTGGTTTGACCCGCTTTATGCAGGGTAGGGGTTCTCTTTGAGACCGTATAGGGTATTACAATGGGCCCATTGGTGGCCTAAGTAGTGAGTTGTTACCATAGTCTCCAGCTCAGCCCTTGCAACCTAACCTAACCTAATCTAGAGAATGACGGCAGCGTGGAGTGAGGAGCTAGAGAAGAAGCAAATAGAAAGAGAGAGAGGTAGAGTGTGAGATAACAATTTTTGTTCCATTAAATGTTGCGGGTAAACCAAAGATCGGGCAAGGACACGTTCGCTGGGGTCTGCTATTGAGTTTTAGGGGCACATTATTAACGCAATGAGTAATATTTTCTCGTGTGCACCTGAATTCGTATGATATAAAAGCATTGTTTTACAGTAAACCTGATTGCTTTTGTGAAACTCAAAATTTAGTGAACTCTTTTGCAGTGCGTTAGAGGAGTTTCTAATTTTTTTCAGCCACTCTTAGTTTGCAAACTAAACTTGACTTAATTTTTTCAGTTATCGTTAAGACCCAGCAGGTTTGTTTATTTAAATATAACACCAACAACGCACAGCTTTATCTTTGATACTTTTTTATTTTATTCATATTTGTTAAAATATACAAAAATTATAAGTTATTCAGTATACAAGTGTACAGTATTCTGGTATCATATTAAAAATCATATAAATACAAAATCATATTTTACAAAATAAGGCCATAATAGTAAGGAAACTCAATCACACCTTAAACTAAAAGTTAAACTTAGATTATGTTAACATAAATATTTTAAATCACTACTTTATTTTGGTGCCAATGGAATTATATTTATTTTTGTATGTATACAAATGTGTGTATATGTGTATGAGCTCTTATTGGAAAGCTCCTTAAGACTTGCCTAAAGGAAACCAAAAGCTAGTTAACTTTGAAGATTATTTTGCTCTCTTTTCTTTTTTGAGTGCTTGAACTCTATTGAATAAATTTACATAAGTCCTTACTTATGTTCGAAATAAAAACTAGACAAATAAATTATTATATGCTAATGTAGTGAAGTGTATACAAATTTGGCACAGCAAGTGCAGCTTAAAAATATATTTTTTACTTATAACTTCTTTTATTTTATTTCTTTGCTACAAATGTGTGAAATTTTATAAAATTTACAATTGCACTATTATTGTGTTGCTAAATAAAAATTTTTTTTTGGTATTTTTTATTTCAGTTTTTGCCGTTTTGTTAATTTTATTTCACTTGGTTTTTTTTTGAAATAATTTTTTTTTGGATAAATATTTTTTTTTCAACTTTTATTGTTTTTATTCTTGTTTATTTTTATGTTTTTTTTTAAGTCAAGTTGAATATTTGTTTTAGTTTATTATTAGATGTTCAGTGAAAAAGTATAGCGTATTGAAGCATAGTCACAAAATATGTTCATTTGAAGTTAAGGTTTATTAAAAACGTTCTGAAAATCGTTAACGCATGATTTTTTTGATTTTTTTCGATCGGACAATTTTTTAATGTTCCGTAAATCGTAACGTTTCCGGTTTGTTTAATATTGAAAACTTCCTGTCGCCCAAATAAATACCATTTCTTTTGTGTTTCTTCCACTTGTTTCCGCGACTTTTGCGTCTAATTCACTGCTTACTAGGCATTTCAACACATTTCACGCCACCTTACGGGTATCTGTGCCCTACGCGTTTTGTAGCTCTTAATCTCTCCTTCAGGGAAGCTAACATATTTTTTTAATTGTATATAAAATAATATCTTTAACGAATCAAAAAAGTAGAAAAAATGTCTTTATAAAAAAAGATATTTGAATAAATAAAAAATAAATTCAAAATAAATTTAAAAAACGTATTTTAAAATAAAGTTTTTCAAAAACTTAAATTCAAATATAAATAGCTCTAAAAAATTAAAATAAAGTTATAGCAAATATGTATCAGCAAAAAATTAAGAAGCAATAATTTCTTTTATTACGCTAAAAGCAAGGAAAATTATATGCCAAAATATAAAAAAAACTGTTTTTTTTAATATTAAAACCTAGAAAAAATATTAGATAAAAAAAATTTTATCTAGCAAAAAATATCACTAATAAAGCAAGCTAATGAACAAAAAATTCGGCATGAAAAAAAAATGTATTGACAAAAAAAAACTAAATTGAGACATCAGAACAAAACTTTAGACAACTAAAAAAAAATTTAAAAAATTACCAAAACAACAATATTTAGTTCTTCAAAAATTTAAATTGAAATAATGTTAGCTTAAAGAAATAAAATATCTGAAAGTTAAAATTGCAGCAAAATATAATAAATTTCAAATAAGTATCTGTAAAACAAAATTAAAAATCAATGAAATTTAGTTTACTTTAAAAACAAAGAGAAGCGTTTGTCAAAAAATTAAAAAAACCTCAAAAAAATATTTTTTAAAAAATATAAAACTAGAGAAAATTAAAAACAAGTATTGCGTTAAAAACTGATAAAGTTATAACTAATTAAGCAAAGCGCATAATAATAATGAAAATTTGAGTTGAAAAAATATGTTAAGAGAACAAAGTTAAAGCATAAAAGTCGACAATAAATTGAAATCAATGATAATTTTTTGTTAAAAAATTATTTTCTTATATAGAAAGCATTGTTATCAAAAACTATGTATAAAATAAATAAATGTGGAAAAGAAAAAAAAATATTAATGTAAATAAAACAAAATTTGAATATAACTATCTATAAACGAATATTTAGTTTAAATAATATTAAAAAAAAAGAAACCCAAACGCGAAACACATAATAAATGTAAACACATAAAGAAATGTAATCACGCTCCCTGATGAAGATGTATAAAAAGCATCGAAACACGTAGAAGAATAGAAAAAAACTGTATCTTTTGTCTTGTTTATATCGACTGAAAAGCTGTTCAAAATAAAACCGCAAAAAAAGACTTTAAACAAAATTTAAACATAAAAATCACAAAAATCAAAATTAATTAAGAGAACTGCAAAATTAATTTCACTTCAAATTAATTGTTTTCTTTTTTTTTAATGAAATTAAAAAGCAGAAAACACACGTAATATTAAAAAAAAATTAAAAATAAATTAAAGTATATAGCATTCATAAAAAACTGCTATTAAAGAATTTCATTTTAAAAAAGAACTAAAAAAAATTAGTTAAAAACACAAATACACGAAAAATTGTGTGGCAAAATTTGAAGTTTTCGCAAAAAAAAATGTATTCAGTATCTGTTGTTTTTTCTTTTTATATGAAAAGCACTACGAAAAATTTCTAAGAATGTCAAAAAGGCAACAAATTTCAATAAAAATGGTACAATTTTCAGAACATTTAAAGCAACGGAGTTATTTAAAATATCGTGATTTCCAGATCATGACTACAATATATTTTACGTTACTGCAGTTCAACAACAAATCGTTAGTATACTCACAACTGAGTGACAGATCACCCTATCTCGGCCGGAGGTTTGAAAACGCCATATTTTAGTTAATAAAACAGAAAGTCTTTGAAAAAATCTCAATCTCAGAAATGGTCTGAAAATTGTCTCAAAATTTTACTCCAAACTTGCTACCTTAATCCAATTTCAATACTTTCGAACTTTAAAAATAAATTTTAGAGGCATTTGTTGAAAGTAAGGTTATTTTCGCTCTTCCACTCAGTCTTCTTGTTTTTAAAGATGTAACTATGCTTTTTTTCTTTACTTCACTGTAGTTCACTGCTAATTCGTTATTTTTCGACCTTTTCCTTTCGTCTTCTCTCAGGTACAATTCAGTATGTCTTTATGTTTGTATTTCTTATGGATTTTGTTGCTTAATATTTTACTGAGTACCTGATTTACTTAGCTTATTGATATAATAAAAAGACTGCACTCTATAGTTGGCACTCTTGGATAATGCTTGTAATACAAGTCAGGAAGCTGAAATATTTTTTTTTGAAAAAATATATATTTTTTTATACAAGAAGCACTAAAAGCAATTTTTTTTTAATATTTTACCAGAGTAAGATATCTACAACAATATATTTCCATCAATCCAATAACATACACGCTTCACTATGCTTAAAACATGTAAATTATGACTTTCAAATTAACTTATCGAAAATGTTCGAAAAAATTTCGCAATGTTGAATTCATATTTTTTTATAGTACACGAAGCTTTTACAAATAAGTTAAATTATACAATTTTTCTTGATTAAAAAATATTTTTCTTACATGCGATTTCGTCTTTTAAAGCATGTTTTTTTTTCTGAGTATACATTTCTAACATAAAATCTAACCCACCCTAATCTGACAAACAAGATTAATTGATTTACATTTCATAGCTTTGTAAATAAATATTTCTTAAATACATAAATTAGTAACATAATAACTTAGTAAACTGACATAAGCAAATATTTTGTTTGTAGCATAAATTTACATTTACTTATATAATTAATTTTATTAAAATAGACGAGACTCAACTGGCTCAGTCAGCAATTTCTTTCAATTTTTTGTTTTTTTTTACTAAAATTATGTATTTACATGCCACCCTGCGACTAAACATTTTGCTGCTATAATTATTATTTTTTTTTATTTAAATTTTTTTTTAAATTATGCTTCCCTTTCTTTTGAACATAAGTGTCTCTTTCACTGAAATATCCACATTTAACTTTAGTTGGAATGTGATCAGCTGCCCGGTTTTCAGATTGAGCAGGTGTTCTTGTGGCTTTGCCTGTTGTTGTTGCTTTAGCTGTTTGTGTATTTGTAATTTTTTATTTTGTTGTACGTGTTGTTTGCCCTTTCTGTACTTTTTGGTGGACCATCAATCGTTGGCCATGCAATAACCGGAATAAGTTTGTATATTATCTTCTAAGAAGCTCTCGCCGGGAATGACGCCCGATTGCGTATGATGGCTTGGACAGTGATGACCTTTCGGACACTGACAAAGTGAATTGATATTGACCTCGTCGAGAAATTCTTGACGTTTGCGTACTGTGAAGAGCTTGCATGGCTGTTTACGTTGACAGCGAATGCGCTGAAAGAGAGGAAGACAGGAAATAATTTTATTGAATTGTGTATGTAAAAAAATTTGTACAAAGTGAAATACGAACAACAATTTTTACAAATAAAAACTAAGAATCAAAAAGAGTCAAATAAATAGTTTTTATTTCAGGGAACCAAATTTTCAAAATCAATAAAAATCGAAATAAGCTTCGAAAAAGGTGATTATTTTAAAATTTTTTTAAAACCAAGTGAAAAAGTAAAAATAAAATGCTTTCAATTTATAAATTAAACACAGAAAAAAAAACAAAAACTAAAGCTGCGAAAAAGTTTTTAGAATAAAATAAAAAGATGATAAAAACTTTCAATTTAAGGCAAACCATGTACTTGGGATTAACTAATTGATTATTTAAAATTTAAAACACGCGCTCTACCTTCATAATTTTAAATCCCAAAATTCTTTTACAAGAGCTATTGTTAAAGTTTTTTAGTCAAAATTCAACAAGACTATGTCTGTATTAAAGGAAAAATTGCCTTCTTTTTTTTGGTCCATTTATATAAAGGTAGTCCTTAAAATTTTTTTATCATCTTTTTATTTTCAATTTTTTAGTACTGCCTACGAAAAGGCAATTGCAACTTTGATTAGTAATTTAAGTAATTCTAAGTGAAAATTCTCATCTTTATTTATTAAGTGAAAATTCTCATCTTTATTTATTTGTTCAAAATAGCGAGATTTTAGAGAATTAGTGGAATTTTCGCTGACAACACTGCGGAAACAACAGAATCCCCTCGCATCATAACAAGAGAATTTCACCTTGTTTGTCAGCTACTTAATTTGCACAGCTGAAAATCGTGGTGAAGTTCGCATACGCCTGAAAGTCTAAAAGAATCGTGGTGAAAGTCGCGTACGCCTAAAAGTATGCAAGGACGTGCATTGATTTGGGCCTTCAACGAGGTGGAATTCTTCAACGCCTGCAACACCCAAGAGGTTAGCCATGAAGGTATGGCCTAATCTTCTAAATAGTTCCACTTGTGCGTTACGTAGCTCAAATTTTTTGATCAAACATTGCACTGTCACCTAGTTTTAAACGACATATATTTCAGGTTTCGAGTCTCTAGATATCCAGGAAGTTAGTTAAAAATCTATTGCAAGATTCACAATTTAAAACTAGTTTTCTCAATATCTCGATCCATTCGCCGCCTACTGGAATTTTTTTGATAAAATATTGCATTGTCACTGGGTTCTGATTTACGGCCCAAGTTTCCTAGCTCATCGGGAAGTTACTCGAAAATCAATCGCAAGGTTCCCCCGTTTTTAAAGGATTTGCAGTTATCTTGACTAGCGCGCCACCTAGCGGAACTTTGTTTTCTATAAGTTGTATTGTCACCAGGCCTCTAACTAAGTGCCAAGTTTAAAGTCTCTAGGTAACCGGGAAGTTTGTTAAAACTGGATGGAAAGATTCCCAAATTAAAATTTGTTTTCTTACTATCTCGATCCGCGTGCCACCTATTTTATTTTTTTTGATCAAATGTTGCATTGTCACCGGGTTCTGACCCACGGCCCAAGTTTCAAGTCTCTAGCTCACCGGTAAGTTACTCAAAAATCTATCGCAAGATTCTCCTCGTTTTTCAGGGATTTGTGTTATCTCACTTAGCGCACCACCTAGCGAAATTAATTTTCCTAGTATCTCGATCCATGCGCCACTAGTGGTATTTTTTTTTGATAAAATATTGCACTGTCACCGGGTTCTGACCTACGGCTCAAGTTTCATGTCTCTAGCTCATCGGGAAGTTACTCGAAAATCTATCGAAAGATTCCCCTCGTTTTTCGAAGATTTGTAGTTATCTCCCTTTGCGCGCCATCTAGCGGAATTTTGTTTTCTGTAAACTATATTGTCACCGGGTCTCGAACTGTGTGCTAAGTTACAAGTCTCTAGCTAGCTGGGAAGTTAGTTAAAAATGGATTGCAAGATTCCCAAATTAAAATTAATTTTCCTAGTATCTCGATCCATGCGCGACTAGCGGAATTTTTTGTTTGATAAAATATTGCACTTTCACCTGTCACCGGGTTCTGACCTACGGCTCAAGTTTCATGTCTCTTGGTCATCAGGAAGTTACTCGAAAATCGATCGAAAGATTCCCCGCGTTTTTCAAGGATTTGTAGTTATCTCCCTTAGCGCCTCACCTAGCGGAATTTTGTTTTCTGTAAACTGTATTGTCACCGGGTCTCGAGCTGTGTGTTAAGTTACAAGTCTCTAGCTAGCTGGGAAGTTAGTTAAAATGGATTGCAAGATTCCCAAATTAAAATTAATTTTCCTAATATCTCGATCCATGCGCCACTAGCGGAATTTTTTTTTGATAAAATATTGCACTGTCACCGGGTTCTGACCTACGGCTCAAGTTTCATGTCTCTAGCTCATCGGGAAGTTACTCGAAATTCGATCGAAAGATTCCCCTCGTTTTTCAAAGATTTGTAGTTATCTCCCTTTGCGCGCCATCTAGCGGAATTTTGTTTTCTGTAAACTGTATTGTCACCGGGTCTCGAACTATGTGCTAAGCTACAAGTCTCTTAAGTAACCGGGAAGATAGTTAAAAATGGATTGAAAGATTCCCAAATTAAAATTAAATTTCTTAATATCTCGATGCATGCGCCACCTAGCGATTTTTTTTTGATAAAATATTGCATTGTCACCGGGTTCTGACTCACAGCCCTAGACTCAAGTCTCTAGCTCACCGGGAAGTTACTTAAAAAGCGATCGCAAGATTCCCTGCGTTTTTTCAGGGATTTTCAGGGATTTCCGTTTATCTCGATTCGACTGACACCTGGAGGCATTTTGTTTCCCACGAATTGTAGTGTCATCGACGCGCAAAATATGTGCTAAGTTTCAAGTCTCTGGATCACCGAGAAGTTAGTTAAAAGTCGATCGCAAAATTTCCATTTTAAAATTAATTTTCTGTATATCTCGATCCGTGCGCCACCTAGCGGATTTTTTTTTCAATTGAATTGTAATGTCTTCCAGATCTGAACTATGTTCTAAGTATCAAGTGTCTAGCTCAACGGGAAGTCACCGAAAAAGGCTTTTCCGTGTATCAAAAATACGTATGGAATTGAGGAGACAAACATGAAAGGGACTTAATATAGAGGTAAAAAAAATAGCTAAAAATTGTAGACTAATAAGAGTAAAAAGACAGAGGGTTAAAACAAAAAAAAATTCAAAAACTTCAATGAGAACTAAAAATAATGAAAATAAAATTAAAAGTAGTTAAAATAAAATTAGGAAACTAAAAAAAGATGTTACAAATATTTAAACAATACAAATCTTTTTAAGAATTAATGAGCTTAATACCGATAAATGATAATCGGTATTCAATTATTATTTTTTTGGTTTTATTGGGAAAAACTGAAAAGAAGGAAACATTTACTGGCATATTGCGATGATACCATTTCGAAAGCCGCCACGTCATCATCATCAGGCAATTTCGTAATGTTTTTTGTGTATTTCAACAGATTTCACCGGGAATCGAACCGCGGTCAAACTGCTGAAATCACAATCGCCTAACCATTGGGCTATTGTGTTGTATTTGCTTTCTTGGCTTATTTCAGTTTTATCCCATTTTCACGCTCTCACTCAATTTGAGACATTCTGTCTCTACATACAATTTGCACTAGGCGTGCTTTTTGATATTGGTATGGTACCACTCCTCTTCAATGCAGAAGATTGTTTGTGTACTATATTTAAACTCGTGTTCAGTGTTTTTATATAGTTATATGTTTGTATGTTTAATGGTGTGTTCAATTTTACTTAAGATTTTTAAGAATTAATGAACTTAACACCCATAAATGATAACTGTTATTCAATAGTGCCAGAAAATGTTTCCTTCTTTTCGGTTTTTCCTAATAAAACCAAGAAAATAATAATTGAATAACAGTTATCATTTATCGGTGTTAAGCTGATTAATTCTTAAAAATCTTAAGTAAAATCGAACACACCATTAAATATACAAACTTAATACAAAGTTGTAGTATGGAAAAAAAATGATCCGTTGGAAACAAAAATATTCAAAAAAATGCAAAATATGTAAGTAAAAATAAAAACAAACACAAAACCGAGAACAGAAACCGGAAAATAACAATAGAGCTAACAATAAAAACTACAAAAGATAGCACGCCAAAAAAGTAAAAAAAAACAATTATAAAAACGAAATAACGAAAGCAACAATAAATCAAAATAAGAAAAAAGGGGGAAAAAAATATTAAAAAATTAAAAAAAGAGTTTCAAAATTTTATAAAACAAAATTGTAATTTGGGGAAAAATTATCTTTTAAAAACATTATTGATAATATTTAAAAGGGTTTCGACAAATATCTTATTAAAAATAAAAACAAACAAGAAACAAAAATACATACATAAGCAACAAAAATAATTAACAGAAACAAAAAATATAAATAAAATGTAAAATGTAATAAAAATAAAAACAAAAATATAACGAAATTTTAATTAACAAAAATTGTATAATAAAAACAAAACAAATTTTATTCTGAATCATAAGCAATAATAAACTAAGATCAAAATGAGAAAAAAAAGTAAAAAAAATTAATTAAAATATGTGACCCGGTCTATGAAAAGGTGGCTTATGACTAAAAAAAAGAAGAGCACAAATGTCCTGAAGAAATGCATTGTTTATCTTTAACAGCTGTTTCTTGCAATTTCTTTTTTGAGTCATAAGCCACCTTTTCATAGACTGGGTCACATATTCATATGTGTAATAGATTTTGTAGATGCTTAGCTTTATAGATAGTTAAAATAAAAAAAAATCAATGACACTCACTGTTATGGGCGAGCAAGCAAATAAATATGTGTAGCCACCCGTGCCATCTAGCGCCGGTTCGCGTTTCGTCAGATACGTCACAGAATTCTTCGGACAACGACAATGCACAATTTGTACTGTGGCATTCAGCTCAGCTGATGTCGTCAGGGTCCACGTATAATCGCGAAAATGTCTGCAAGAATACAATAACAAAAAACAGTTAAATAAATATTGCGCCATAACCTCACAATATCTCTTAAGTAGTATACTTACTTGCAAACTGGTAATTTATGCACCGGTTGACACATCTTATAATGACGCGTCTTATCAGCAATCGTATGACCATCCTCCACACCTAAACCGCTCGGACAGCCACCAATAAATGTAATCGCTTCTTTGGCACGGTGTCCATTATGACCCGAATGACGCATATGCGCTGTACTCGGCTCCACGGTGTAGTAATTGCGACGCGATGGCGTATGTGGGAAATTCATTATCGTTAAATTCATTCAGATCATCATCTTCCTGTGAATTGGGTAGCGCATCATTGTCTTCGGTATGCACAGATGATGATGATGACGTATATTCGCTTGATTGCAAATGTAAATCGTCTTCATACACAGAACCTAAACGTTGCATTAGTTTTTTCAAATGCATTTGTTCGAATTTTTTGTCACTAAAATCTGCAGCTAAAAGACGTTTATGTTGCAGCAATCTTTCGCGCTCGTAATAGCTGCGAAATTTATCATGCGTGCTTGCGTGTGTTGCTGCCAGCTCACCACCGCCATTGCTATGATGGGAGTGATGATGATGCAGGACTATGTGTGGTTGACGATTTAATTCTGGACAACGGCATTGACGTTCGATCCATGGTGTTTCGTATAAGTCGATTTTGGAACAGACGGCATTCGGCGCGCATATAGGTAGATCGTCTTCAGAGTCCTATAAAGAAAAAGAGAAAGAGAGAAAAGATGAGTGAGTCGTTTCATAGTATTCTATAGAGTTTTTTTAGGTTTTCTCATAGTCTTGTTTAACAGCTGTTTACCTCAAGTCCAAGTGACTACTTATAATTATTTTAAAAAATTAATTCTTTTCCTTCTGCAGCAAATGTAGCCCATCTAAACCACTTTCAATCATAGCTTACATAACTAATGCATTCGCTTCTGTCATCTCGTATAATTAAAACTGGGAAAGTTCCCAATTTGGCTATCTTAAACGGTTACTTATTTAAAGCGAAGGGTGAAATCATTAAATATGCCAAAGAAATATTAATTACTTATGAATAATAACTAAATTCCCACGTAAAAGTTTAAATATATAAGCGACCGGAAAATGTAAGTCATTTCCATTTCATACGCCGCGCGAATTTTTTTTTACCAAATATTGCTTGTACTATGTGATACCGATGCTTTTTACATGTTTAAAAGCCGCACTCTAAGACTAGTTGTTTATATTTGCTGGCGCTTTCGTCATTAGTTGATGATTTAGGATTTCGATTAATCATCATTTCAATTACTCAACACATTTTTACTTAATTATTAATTAATCAATAACTATCTTAAGTCAAGCATCCGTATTTTTTGATACATATGCGTTGAATTGTTAATGCATTTAATTGTGATTAATTATGCGTTTAATTAGTAATTTAATCAATGTCAGTTTTTGACTAATCGAGCTCTGAGTTTAGTGGAACTTGAAATACAGTATCTAAAACTAAGTGTGTATATTTATTGGCCCTATCGCAATAAGTCGATTATTTAAGACTTTGATTCTTGCTTATAGTTTTGATTATTTATGCAATAAATATTTACCACAATTGATTCCTATGTTTGATTAATTGGTTTTAGGTCAGGCTTAGGATCCAGCATTTAAAATTGTCTGTGTGTATATTTAATTATATTAAATAATTATTTAAAATGTTGGTTATTTATACTTTCAAATACACATTTAATTGATTAAACATGTTGTTGTTGCAGCAGTGATACAATTAAGGTGTTCGGATGTTTCAAAGAGTATTAGAATTATTTTTTATTCGATTGGTTTATTAGTTATTTTAAGTGAAATTATTAATCATTAGGATGTTGCAAGAACTGATTACAAATTTTGATAAGTATAGTTTATGATTAATCTAGAACTGACAAAAGTCAAGCTTAACATAAGGTTTTAATTCAGTTTCATTCTAATTTTCAATTACTAAAACACTGAGTCTAATCGAGGTGATTTTGTTTGGCTATTTAGGATTTCGACTAATAAAAGTTTCAATTACTTCACTAAACATTTATTGTTTTAACAAGGTTTAGTCAAGCAAACTTTTTAGTAATTTATCAATCAGAAGTTGTTGCAAAAAGTGTTCTAGTCTAGACCCGAGTTAAGTCAATCTTGAAATAAGGTTAATTCAACTGCCTTCTTGCATTCAGTTACTGAAAAACTGAGTTTAATCGGACTGGTTATAACTAATAACTAATTATAGAGAATTGTGATTAATCATAGTTTCAATTACTCAAGTAATCATTTCATTCGTTTTGATTGTTGAATTAATAAGTTTAACACTTAACCTCTTTAATAAAATAAAAAAGTGTAAGGTATTTTTATCAGATTTGTTTATTAGATATTTTAAGTGAAATGACTATCATTAGAGCGTTGCAAAAGCTGATTTCAAATATTGATTATGATAATTCTTTGATTAGTTGAGAACTGAGTTAGTTCAATCTTGACACAGGGGTTTTCATTTTGTTTTCATCTTGCTTCTAATTACTTAAAAAGCTCAGCTTAATTGAGTGAATTACACATTAATAATCTAGAAATTAATAATTAATGATTTTTTTTTAATAATTAAATAAATTTTTAATAATTAAAGAAAGTTGTGATTTTTGTATTAGATCTCTTTTTACATCTTTTAAATTGAATAATTAATGCCAGAATTATGCAAAAATATTGCTTCTTGCGTGAAATACTTTTACAAGTCTTAACATCGATTAAAACCGATAATAATCCATACAAATTTAAAATCGTTGCAAATCGATCAAAGTCGGTAGTAATCGAAAGAAAATAGAATATGAGTTATACAAATCTCAAAAATTGGCTATGTATTGTATATAGTTTATTCAATTTTAATGAATTTGTATCGGTTTCAAACGACCTAACTCATTTAATTTACGAAATAGCTTTGATGAGTTCATAGATATTTGACGAAAATTATTGAAATCATCGATTTATACAGAAAGTATGGATGGATTCAAAAAATCATTACAGTTTAAAAGAAAACGGTAGTAAAATCAAAAAAGTTGCCTAAAACAAAAAAATCGATGTCAACCGGTAATAATCTATACAAATCGATAGTCATTATAAGCATTTGAAAATCGATAGAAACCGATAAAATGGATAAAAAGCTTATGTAAATCCATATAATATAATATATAAATTTCAGAATTTTAAAAAATTCTATTATACAAAAAATCGATAATAATGCACATAACTCGATAATCGGTGTAAACATTTGGAAATCGAAAGTTATCGAAAAAATTCAGTGAACGCAAAAAAACGGGAAAATCTAAAAAACGGTGGCAATCGAAAATCAACATAAAAAAATAGATAAAATTAGTAACATTTAATGGCTGAAAACATAATAAAAATTCACACAACTAAACCGAAAAAATTATAAAAATCTGAGAAAAGCCAATAAAATTGGAAAAAATGGCAGAATGAGTGGGTAGTTATCGATACGAACATTAAAATAGAAAGAATTTCGAAAACTTAATTAAAAATAAACAGCTATAAATTTCTAATAAAAAACGAAAATAATCATTGATACAAATCGATAAAAGTGTTAGTAATTGAAAAAGGAGCATATAATATAATCTGAAAATTTATAAAAACCGTCAAATGTTTAAAAATAGAAAATTATCGAAAAATGAAATAAATAAATAAATATCGATAAAAATCGGTATAGATTTGGAATACCAACAAAAAATCAAAATAAAAGACACTTATAATGTAACGAGGTTAATGAAGACATCACCATCGTTGTTTGAGACTTGATGCATGGATTTTCTATCAATGTAAAATGTTACGCTAAATTAAAGAAACAAATCTATATTTTCGAAGAGTTAATAGTTTTACGAAAACCCTTATTTTTATTTTACTAAACTTCATTTTTTATCCTTTCGTTGTACGCTTTAAATTTAATTGAGTTCTGCAACGGTCATATGCTTATATGACTTCAAAAAAATCTGTCGTAGATCACTAATTCATGGAACGCTAAATAGTATTACCTTCATTCCCGTTAAAAATGAATTTACGTAGAAAGAATGAAACAACCCCAAAGATCTTACTTCATTCATACATTACTAATAATACATTCTAAGAGATGAAGCAGGTGTTATTCAACTTGTATACCAAATTATTCAAAGAGATGCCATACAAAAATGCTTAGCGTTCTTTTGTTTCTGTGTGTGTGTGTGTGTGCGCATCACATCTGCAAAGTGCGCCAGGCATGCGCAGTAAATCATTTCGATTTCAATGTAGCTCATTGCGCCTACACTGCGCCGCATTAAAATTGTACGGTTTTTTTCTGTTTGATTTGTTTTGTTTTGTTGTGTGTTCAGAGAAACACATGCGCCAGTTGGTCGAAGAGCGTGGGAAACTTGAGCGCATCGTTTTTTGAATGAAAAATTCTATTTCTTTGTTTTAATGATTTTTGAATATTTTTTTTCTGATTTTGTTTACATTTTGTGTATTTTATGCACGTTTTTGTTATTTGTATCATCTGTCCGGCGTCAATTAGTGATTACCATCGCATGCATTGACAAATATCGATTGTTTGTTCGGCTTTAACTACACCTACACTGCCATTAACATATTTTATTTATTTATGTTAACTCGTACATCGAAATCACATTTGTTATTTTACTATCTTTTAGTATTGTTTTTTTGTTTTTTGTTTTTTTTTGCTTTTTATAATTTATTTGCTTTCCATATTTATGTTTTTCATTTTACAGTTTGTTACCTGGTACACAGCTGTTCTGACAGTTCCTGTTGTGTTATTCATCAATTTATTCTCTTGTTTACTGCCACTCTCCCCTCTGGCAATATTTTTATAATGTACGTAGATACCGTAGTGAAGCGTAGTGAGCACGAAAATAGCAGTGGAAGTTTTTTCAAATGTGTGAACTAAATTCCTTTTTTTTTATTTTCGATAATTTAGAAAAAAGTTCATAAATTTTGTAACTTAAACTATGAAAACCAAACTAAAAATCCTTTTGGGAAAAATTCAAAAATTGGAGAAATATTTACGAAATTTTCGAACTTTGTGCTTCGAAATTATCATTTGTTTTTATTTATTTAATTTTTTTCGATAGTTTAAGAAAACATTTCCTTGAATTTTGAAGCTGAAAAAATGCAAACCATCTCATAAACGTGTTCTAAAAAATTCGAAAGTTCGAAAAAAATTTACGATAATTTCGAACTTTGATTTGGATTTTTCTAAACTTATTTGTGTAAGCAGTTTTGTAGCTAAATCAGTTTTAGTCTAACAAAGTACAAGTTATGGGTGAATTCCTATTGAGTTTTGAGAATTCTTCCAAAATGTGTTTCAGATTTTCTTAAATATAAAGAATAGAGCTATGCGTCGTTCGTATGAAAAAAAGTATAAAAAAAACCCTTCGAAAAAAGTTGTCAAAAATCAATAAGAAAATTTAGAGACCTATAGCTTGTACTTTGTTAGACTAAAATTGATTCGACTATAGAACTGCTTACTCAAAAAAGTTTAAGAAAAAAAACTCTAAATAAAAAAAATCGAAGTTTTTGCAAATCTTTCTCAAATTGTCGAATTTTTTCGAAACGCTTTTTGAGATTGGTTTGCATAGTTCCAATTACATGATTTATGGAAGTTTTTTCTTAAGTTAACGAAAATAAAAAAAGAAGAATTCAATTGACGAAATGTGAGTAAAGTTGCGCCTCCAATTTTCTTGTTCGCGACTGTATGCGCTTCACTGGCAATATGTTTTATTTTGTTATAGTTTCCTTTTCGTTTTTTGTGGAAACCGATGTATCCATATATGTATGATATATATGCTGCTTTTAGATATGTTTGTATATCTGTTGTAGCTTAGCAATTGTTATTGATATCTTTTTCAAAGAAATTGTTTGACTGTAACAGGTGTTTTACACAAATCATGACATTTGTAGTCGTTCAATAAGAAATCGAATGCATACAATTTAAATTTATATGAATTCAAAAGTTATGTTTAAGTTGTAGACAATCTGAAAGTATTGGATCTTTTTAAACATTGGTACTAGTGGAGATAAGCATCAATTGCTTAAAAGGCTCTTTACAATGAGAGGGTAGGAATTTATTAAATGAACTATGAAATAATATCTTGCTTTGATAGAACTTTTCGGCTGAGACGGAAAAGCTGAACTTTCCTTTTCGCTCCTACGCGTTTTGACGCTTTCACGTCTTCTTCAGGGAGTCTGATTAAATTGTATTTATGTTTGTTGTTAATGATTGCGGTTTTTAAAATTAAGCTATCAGACTCCCTAAAGAGGACCTATTCCACAGTATCTTGAGTCATATTAAACCGATAATGTTGAGTTGTTGAAGCCCCTTTATACGCCAGAGTAAAGACTACGCCATCAGTCCGATCTAAATCTAAATAATACCGTTGAGTAGTGTTTTAAGAATGCCAAGGCACTCAACCTGCAGAAACTAGGGTTTGCTGAAAACAGCCTTAGGGACCGTATAGACTAGACTGGGTCGATTTATGAACCGATACAGCGCCATCGATTTTTCGATAGGATTTGGGTTCAAGAAAAAAATCCACTGCCCAAAAAAATATTTTCGAGCCTGCGAAATTTTTGTTTTTTTGTTTTTTTTTCGTTTTTGATTTTTAAGGTTTTTTGCATGCCCTACTAAAAAATTTTCATATGTATACCCTGTCCGACCCAAAAATGTCCGCTAAAAACGTTGTCGATAATATTTTTTTGAAAAAAAATTTATAAAATCGGAACTTTTTTTTCTGAGCTCAAATCCTATCGAAAAATCGATTGCTGCGCGATATCGGTTAACTTTCGTCCATACAAATCGACCCAAGTTAGTGTAACCCTTTCTAATAATTTTTTTTAATCACATGCAAATCAAGTTTTCAAAAGCATGATCTCTTCCGTTGTTTACATAAGGCTTCATATAAACATTGTACTAATTTTAGAAACTCTGACTCGCCCTCTCTACTTAAGAAATATTTACTGATTGCCTTAATTAATTTACAACAATAATTTGGGCAGGTACTTTAGAATCGCATCTTTTCAACCGCCCAAACAACGCTGCGCCAGTTATGATGTGATAAAACACACAGCTGCCCGAAATCACGTCTATTCTGACAGCATTAATAATCAATTAGAAACAGTTCAGCTGTGATAGTAATCGCGTACATTCCGGACAACATATAGAATGATAACCAAAACGATTATATATTAAATATTGAGAATTTTCAACTGCGAGAAAGGGATGATGTCTTGCAAGATAGTCGTGTCAAAGCTATCAGCACACTTCTACAACAAAAAGTCGAAATTTGCGTGAACTATGTAAAAAAATAAAAAATAACAGTATGATCTAGTGTTTCTCGTAATCACGCCCATCCTTACTACATAATCAACAACAATTAACATATCGTTTATACATCAACTATATGTGCTGCAGCCTACATTTGATTACTAAGCTACACAATGGTGTTCAGAATCTCGTCCTTTCCGACACTATCATCAGTAAGATAACACATCGCTGATTTCTGCAGCCAATCAACCGAGCTTTTAATTAAGATCTGTTTCTGTTTTGTCAAGATAATACGAGATATCCCAAAATTGAAAGCTCACACAGCAATTAAACCGACTTGAGGATTCATTATTTGTGTCAAAGATTGTCTGTGATATTCCAACGCCTTTTGTCTTCCAATACAAAAAAGAACAAATTACGAAATGGTAATTACGCAAACGTGAGAACCAGCAATCACTACTCAACCACACACAAAATCGAAGAGCAATTTAACCTAACTCAATCTTAATAACTTCCGCAATGAACTTCCGTTACAACTACGGTATTTATGTCCATTTGAGCTCACATATTCCTTTCACGTGTATGTACTAATGTGTACGTCTTCACCGGAAGGTCTGTGCATACTTACAATATTGTTTTTAACCACAATTCTGGTTAAGAAGCTAAGTGCTATTTGGTTAGATGGCAAGCAAAATGTCGAATCTTTGAATGGCTTTGGCTAAGAATTCGAGTAAAAGATCAATGTTTTCCTGGAAGATAAGCATCTTAAACTCATATAATGTGCACGTGTATTTCTTACATCGAATTGTATGTGCAACAAGTGTGCTAGTCGTGTGAGTGACTCTTAGATGGCGAGAGGGAAGTGCGTACGTATACGGAAAATGTTGCTAAAGAAAGTTGCTAGAAGAGGAAGTAGTCTTTGTCAAGAATGTAAAAAACACAAATACTTTTATTCATGTAGTACGTCGCCGGCTAGACGATATACATGTTCGTAGGCAGTTATTAGGTAAACAGCCGTCAGTCGCCAATCAGTGGCGCAACTGACACAAAATCAACGTTTATATTTGTTTAGGTATATTGATAAGAACATCGATCTCGCCAGACTTTTTTTTAATCACACCAACTTTAAATAAATAAAATAGTTTGGGTCTTGGTTTGGAAAAAATAATTATGAAATGAAAATCCATAACTTTTCACTGCTAAAGTTCCACATATTTTCTTCTATACGAAGGGCGCATAGCTTAATTTTTTATGTATAAGAAAATCTGAGATCACTGCGGAAAAAATACTCGAAAATCAATACGAATTGCAAGAGACCTATAATTTGTACATTGTAGGAATAAAATTTATTCGGCTAAAAAATTGCCTACTACGTAAAATTCAGAAATTATTTGTAAAAAGTTCGAAACTATCCTAAACACATTTGCACACAGAGTATACTAACTTTGATTGGGTAACGGTGGTTGTACAGGTATAAAGGAATCGAGATAGATATAGACTTCCATATATCAAAATCATCCGATTATCCGTCCGTCCGTCGTCGTTAACACGATAACTTGAGTAAATATAGAGATATCTTCACCAAATTTGGTACACGAGCTTATCTGGACACATAATAGATTGGTATTGAAAATGAGCGAAATCGGATGATAACCACGCCCACTTCTTATATATATAACATTTTGGAAAACACAAAAACCCTGATTATTTAGTAAATAATACACCTAGAATGTTGAAATTTGACGTGTGGGCTAATATTGAGAGTCTTGATAAAAATAAAAAAAACTGTTTAAATGGGCGTAGCACCACCGCCCACTTATGATAAAATAAATTTTACAAATATTATTAATCATAAATCAAAAATCGTCAAACCTATCGTAACAAAAACGGCAGAGAGGTTGCCTTTACTATAAGGGATACTTTGAAGAAAAATTAACGAAATCAGTTAAGGACCACGCCTACTTTTATATAAAATATTTTTAAAAGGGTCGTGGACGAATAAATTAAGCTATATCTTTGCAAAAAAGAGCTTTATATCAATGGTATTTCACTTCCCAAGTGGATTTATAACAATAAATAGGAAAAACTTCAAATTTTAAAAATGGGCGTGGCACTGCCTCTTTTATGACTAAGCAATTTTCTATGTTTCGGGAGCCATAACTCGAAGAAAAATTAACGGACCGTAATAAAATTGGGTACACAAATTTTCCCTATAGCAGAAAATATTTCTAGTAAAAATGGACGGGATCGGTTAGAGACCACGCACTAGATATAAAACAAGTTTAAAAGGGTCGTAGGCTAGAATAATAAGCTATAACTTAAAAAAATAGTTTTTGAATCAATGATATTTTACTTATCAAGTTTTATTGTAAGAGGAAATGGGGAGACATTTTTTTTAAACGGGCGGTGACGCGTGTTATGTAGAAAAGTAATTTATCTGAAATGAAATGTACAATTAAGTTCACGCTGAGTATATAATGTTCGGTAACACCCGAACTTAAACACCTTTACTTGTTTAATATATTTTTAATTTCTTTTTATTTAACTAAATTTTTTTATTTGTTTTTATTTTTATTTATTAACTTTATTTTATTTTATGTTATTTTATTTTATTTCATTTTTCCCAATTTTGATTAGTTTTTATAATTTATTTATTCAATTGTATTTTTATTTGATGTTATGTTTTATGATTTTTTTCTTTTTGATTTTTTTAAGTTAATTTTATTCACCTAATTGTTTCCTTTTTTATTTTATTATTTTTTATTTTTATGCTTTATTTTAAATTTTTTATTGTATTTTATGTTACTTAACTTTTTTTTAATTTGTATATTTTATGTTATTTTATTGTTATATATTGTATTAATTTTATTTTTGTTTAAAATTTTTTATTTTATTTTATTATTTTTTTAATATTACTTTATTTTATTTCGTTTTATTTAATATAATTTTTTATATATTTTCTTTTTTTCTTTTATATAAATTTTTTTAACTTCATTTTTTTCTTTCGTCATTTTCTTTTCTTTGAAAGTTTTATTTTATTTTTAAATATTTTGTTTTATTTTTTATTTCATTTCTGTCTTTTTACCGTAGTTTACTTTAATTAATTTTATTTTATATATATTTTCTTTTTTTATTGTATTTTTTATTTGGATATTATATTTTAATAAATTTTTTGAGTAAATTTTTTTTTATTTCATTTTATAACTTTTTAAATATAAACGAGCTCTAGGCCAAATATTTGTATATTCTTAGTAAAACACAATACGTGAATTTTTAATATACAATTATATTATTTAATTTGTCGATATTTCGACTTCAGTCTGAAGTCGTCATAAGGAATTGTTGAATGCAATATGTCGACTGACTTCAACAACGACAAATTAAATAATATAATTGTATATTAAAAATTCACGTATTGTGTTTTACTAAGAATATACAAATATTTGGCCTAGAGCTCGTTTATATTTAAAAAGTTATAATCCAAAGGCCGTAAACAACAAAAATGATTTCATTTTATATGAATTAATTTTTTTCGTTCTTTTATTTTACTTTTTTTTATATTTTTGTTTTATTTTATTTAACGATAATGAAATATTACGTGGTTTTAAGCTATACTGTCTCTTGTAATTTCGTGCTATGTTATGTTTTATAAGTTATTGTTTTTAAGTCATCATTGCCGTTTTGTTCTTCATTGCGTTTATTTGATTAGCTTAGTTTTTGAAGTTGTGCTGTGCTGTGCTTCGCTACGTTATATTTTTTAATGCTTTGTTGTGTTGCCTCATTACGTTTGTGCTGATTATTTTGTTTATTATTCAAATCATTGTTTTTATGCCGGATCCAAATCCAAAAAAGTTTATTTATTATGTAATTTTCACTTTCAATTAATCATTATAAACGCTCCTTTTTACGCAATTTCCAATTTACTTAACATTTCAATTACTATATATTTGTGTACTCACATTCTATGTGTATTACATACGTATATCAAAAACAACAAAATTGCGTTAATGATTAATGAATACATCGTAAATAAATAAAAAACAGTTTTTTTAGCAATCTAAGCAGCTATCCAGCGGCATCTCTTCCAGGCACAAGCAGCAGGCTTATATGTATATGCATGTAAACACGTTCATACAAATATTTTTGTACACATCGAATAAATTGAAATACAAAGTTTTTAGGCCATTTATTATACGGATTTGGAGTCGTATGCCGTCAATACTGAACTTTGAACGTAGCCAGTCTTCATTCATTGATTTTTCTTTTGCTTCGATGTCTGTCTGTTTACCTGTACGTCGTCTACTGTCTATCTGTCAGTTGAGTCTAAGTTTGTTGCTGTTTAGTTGTTATTCGTGGCTCCATCTTTGGTTGTTTGACTGCATGTTTCTGTTTGACCATTTTAGTAGGCATTCATGTACACTTTATATTATTTATTGTGTTGTTTCTCAGTTTCCATTAGTGTTGTTGATTGTATTGTTGTATTTATAGTTTTTTTGTAGTTGTTTAAAGCGAATTCACATTCCCAACATTGTGGTGGAATACATTCACTAAGTTACGTATAGTATTTATCTCATCTCCTACCCAGCTGGAATCATCTGCACTGTCTCTACTCATTCATACAAATTTGGCTTCATATACGAATGCCAACTCACACACTTTCGCATTTCACATACAAACACTCACGTAATTAAAAAAACTACACGCAGTATTTCATTCATAAAAATAACCGTTCATTCATTCATAAAGTCAAGCATTGTAAACAGATTTCTTTATTTTGCTCTCTTTCACTCCTACACTCTCTGCCTATCTTCTTGTCTCTCACTTTGCATGCCAGTCAGTCATATTTGTATGGCGCGATCATCGAATATCCACAACCATTTACGTTTACATTTGATTACGCTCTTCTCCTCTCGCATTCCTGCGCGCCACCCTGTTTAACATAACATTCACTGATGCTTGACAGCTTTTTCTTTCAATTTATGTTGTTGTTTTGAATTGTTTGTGTTGTTGTTGTTTTACTCATTTTTGCTTCAACGCTTTTCCGTTTGCTGTTGTATTTTGTTATTATTGCTTTTGTCGTTTGTAAACCGAGGAAATTTACGGAATTTTTAGTATTTTTTTAATTTTTGTTCTTCTAAGCACCGGAACTAAAGCTTAGTGACTTTTAAAGACCAGCACTTCTTCCGAATTGTTCTCTTTTTCATTTATTTTTTTGTTGGTTTTCTTGATTTGATCAGATTGTTATTTTACTGTAACGGAACTGGCTATTTAGGGCTTAAAGTATCTATAGGGTATTCAAAAACGGAGAATGTGACATACACCAAGAAACAGAGAACAGATTTGCAGGAAGATAAGCGAATAGGGAGGACTAAAATGAGACGGATGGTTAGTACAACATCACTGAAACGAGTCCATACCTTCTAATAGATCTAAGCTTAATCGGCGAGTTTGTCGAGAGACCCCCATCTTTAAACCTTTATTATAAGATACCCATTTACTGCATATTTGTGCAAGTCCTATTCTTCGCCATTAAAAAAAGATGATAGGCAGGAAAATCGGCATGGAGGTGAAACTGATAAACAATGTAGCCTAGCCTGTTTACTGAATAGGCAAATGGTAGCTGAGGCTGGGATGCATTCAAAACATCTGCAGATCAATCAGTGGTACCTACTTCCTGAGTTTTACACTATCTTCCAGGCGGAGGTCTGTGCCATACAGAGGCCAGCCCGACTGCTCTAGGATAGTATTCGTACATCTTACAGGCTAATCGATCGTGATAAAACTGAATAATGTACCGAGCTGTCGATCCTCATTGGCGTCCATAGGGCACCCAAATGACCCACTTGTTTTTTTTAGATCCACGGGCAAGATATTAAAGGAAATGACTTCCCTGCTAAGATCAGGAAAGATAGACACGAAGAGGAAAGCTTCGTACGACCACCATTGAATTATCTCGTAAATGAAATCACTACATCATAAGTGCAACCAAACTGCTGTGGAACATTCGGCATGAATATGAGACCTAAAGGTGCTTGGTGTTTGAAAGAAAAAGCTGGTGATATTTTTCGATAACAAATCATATTTTTCCGATAAAAAACTTTTTTTCTATAAGAAATAAAATTTGTTCTTTAACAAATCTATGCGTTTCTGATTACAAATCCATATTTTTTCGATAGCAAATAAAAATTTGTTTTATAACCAATTATTGTTTTATGTTATGTTTATGTTATGTTTCCGAAAACAAATCGATATTTTTACGATAGCAAATCAAATGTGTTCTAAAACAAATCTGTATGTTCTCTGCAACATATCGATATTTTTTCGATAGCAATCAATATTTTTTCGATAATCAATCGATAACTTTTTGATATTTAGCTGAATATAATGTAAATAAAATAAATACCTTCGATAACCGTTTTTAATCAATGACAAATAACACGTCGGTCACAAACCAACAGCATGCTTATAACGACCAGATAACAGTCCGATAACTTTTCGCTAGTCGCTAACATAATCCCGGAATGGCTCCAGAATGATCCAAAGATAATTCCATAACGATCCCGACACAACTCTGAAATGATCCCGAAATAGTCGCGCAAAATATAACGAATTGTTTCTTAACATCCTCCCAAAATAATCTCGACTGAATTCCTAAAGGAGTTCCGAATAGATTCAAAGCAATCCCGAAATGATCAAAAAGTACTCGCAGACCCTTATTATAACATCATTTTAAGTTTACATTGTGTCTAACAGCAAACGAAAAATTTAGTTGCTATATAACTGTTTTAAAGTAACCTTAGGCGATAAATCACACTAAACGACCTCAGTGATAGTGAAAACACATTTGAAAATAAAACTCAATCACTGTGAAAAACCGAAAAATTTCAAAAATAAACATATCTCACTGAAAAAGCCCTTTTTGTTATCCACGATAAGTTGAATTATTTTTCCGGTGAACCGTTAACCGTTAAATGCAATCTCTGCTTAAAATATATGGTAAAGAGGCCAGACAAATCGAAACCATAGAACTATGATTTTTTTTTAAATAGTGTTAAAAACACTACCTTTTTTTTAAAGAATCAATATCTCGATTTCTTCTTTCGATTCTTTTGGACTTCAAAAAAAGTAAAATTTATTATTTCCTCTCTAAAAACTTTAACAAACAAAAATTCACTTCCGGTACGGCACATTCCATTCTAATTTCCAAATGCCTTATTTCCTCATCAATTAGCATTTCTTTTCTTGCTGCAACAACAATAGACAGATGCAACAAATAAACAAATAAAATAACAATAAAATGTTTATACACGCAAGTATATATGTAAATAAGCATCTTCAGCCTTAACAGAAAAGCAGAAATTGTTAATGATTTGTTTAAAAAAAAAGCAAAGTGGAGTTGTGAAAAACAATACGAAGTGAAAAGTAGGTGTGCACACAAATACAAAAAAAGAAAATAAGCGCCTTTACTATATACTTACTTACAAACTTACGTAGGGGCTTTCGACTGTGAAAAAAAGGGCAATAAGAAAAACAATAACAAAATAGAAAAGAAGGCGTCATAGAAGGCGCGTGATGGGTCATTAAAAGAATGTGTATCCAAAAGCACGCGTAGATGTAAATATAAGCCCATACATACATACATACAAACAAATTGCTATGAATATTTGTTGATCTGTATAAAGACCCAAGGTACATGACCAAGTAAATATTTAACTTCATATCTGCATGCATACATACATATGTACATACGCATGTAAACCTACGAGTGAAAAAATTTTGGCAGAAATTATTTGAAATTTTCCAAGTCATTTTCTGCTTTTATATTTTTATTAAATTTTCATAGTTTAAAAAAGTTTCAATGAATTTTATAAAATGAAATGTGTAAACCAATTTCAAAAATTTTTCGAAAAAATTTGAGTTTTTAAAAATGTGTAGGTTGAAGTAAAAGATAAAATCACAAAATGTTTTTTGAAGTCGCTTTCAATTATTATTTATAAACATTTTGGGTTTGTTACTATTTTTGTGGAAAAAAGTTTCAAAAAAATATTCTTCAAAAAAGAAAAAATTTTTTAACTTTGTGTCAAAGAAATTTTGCAAAATCTAAAATTTTTTCCAAAATATAAAAAATTATAATTTTTCTTGAAATTAAATTTATAATTTCCAAAAATTTATTTTTCTTTCCAATTAAAATTTTTTTCCGATATCTTTATGTTTTTTATTTATAAAAATTTGAGTGTTTTACTCATTTTATCTGAAAATAAATTTCCAATTTCAAAAAAATTTATAAAAATGTTTACACTTTCTATGGAAGAAAATTTCCATTTTTTGTTTCTTATTAAAATATAAACAATTAACACTTTTATAAAATAAAATTTAAAACTTCGAAAATTTAATCTTTTTTCCAATAAAATTTTTTTCGAGGTCTTTTTTATATATATTTTAATTATTTATTCATTTTACGGGGAAAATAAAATAAATTTTTTCCAGGTTTTTTTTATATATTTTAAATATTTTATTCTTTTTATGGGGAAAAATTTCCCAATTTCAAACAAATTTCGTTTCCATATAAAATAAAAAACTATACACTTTGAATGGAATAAACTAAAAATTTCCAAATATGTATTCTTCTCTCCAATTTAAATTTTCTGCGAGATTTTTTTAGACTTTTTTTATTTTGATCATTTACTTTTTTATGGGGCAAAAATACCAATTTCATAAATTAAAAGATATTACATTTTTACCTTTGTAAGGAATAAAAATTTTTGGACAATAAATATTTACATTTTTACACGTGATGGGAAAAAAATTTCCAACGTGAAACATGTTTTCTCCTTATAGAAACAAAATTGTTCACCTTAATCTAATTTTTCTTTATATAAAAATAAAAAAATTTAAACTTGTACAGAATTTCCAAAAAAAAATTGTTTCATAAAAAATTTAAATTTTTTCATATAAAAAAATAATATTTCAAATTAAAAAATAAAACCAAAATAAAATTTTTCCTACCATACAAAAATTAAAAATAGTTTCCATTTGTATAGAAGAAAGTTTCAAGTTTCCAAAATTTTTTTTTAAATCTTTTCTAGTTTCCAAGGATTGTCTACCATAAACAAGTAAAAGACTTCACACTTTCTATGGAAGACAATTTCCAATTTGAAAAAGTTTTAATCAAAACGACTTAAAGGTTATTAATTCTCAAAGTCAAATATCAAGTTTGGCATATTTTAAATATGTACTGTAGTTTAAAACAAAACACAAAACTGGGTATTCGAAAAGTTTCCTAAAATTCGAAATGAAGATTTCGACACTTTCATGAAGACTTTTCAAAACTTCCTTAATCTCCGAAAACGTTTCTGGAATTGGTTTACTAAAGATTTGTTGATGATTTGTAAAAATAAAAAATATGAAATAACTGATAAAATTTTTATATAATTTTTGTTGTAATTTTCTTACTCGCAGATGTATACATTTCCATATGTTTTGACGGTTTACATTATATGGAAACAATTTATCGGTAAATATATAATAAGTATGTATGGATTTATCGTACGCATCAACCTAACTGCATAAATATATCTACAAATATACCAAAAGAGCAACAATTGCGGCAGCACCAACAGACCCGAAAGATCATCAGCATCACCATCCAAATCTTTCTCCATATCATTGCCACATGGTGTAGGTATCAAACAAACAAACAAAACTTGAATGAATGGGCAAATGAATGAATGAATGAAAGAAATAATAAAGAAGCTTTAGTGCGTGATATATGCATATGTGTGTGTATGTTTGTATATGTGTGTGCTTGCATTAATACAAACTTCACACCACGCACATTCCAAACTAAATACCAAAGAGCTTGAAATGATTTAGCATATTAAGAGTAAAAACATAAACAAATTAATTCTTTTATATAAAACTTTCTAGTGGGAGCATAAAAAACATGCCACCAAAGATTCCGGTTAAAATATAAGTACCTGGGCGCGAGCTTTGCTGGGCAACGTTTCGTTGTGCTGAGAAATCTTTCTAATAGTAATCTGTGAGGAATTGCAATTATTCATTTAGAAGAAAATTATTTAAAATTAAGTCGAATCATGTCTAAGATTTTTTACGAAGATTTTTAACTTTAATGTTCTCCTTTAAAGCTTTAATAGAATATGAGTAAGTAGATTACTATTTCGTCTAACTACCTCAACCCTAAATGGCAACCCTACTCAAAAATGTCCCTATTGTAATGCGGAGTGAAATACCTTTCGTTTGATACCCATATCGGCTTATCTCATGCAATTTTTTTAATTTGAATAGGTGGCAACCCTAAATTGCAACCCTACTCAAAAATTTCCCTATTGTAATGCGGACTGAAATACCTTTCGTTTGATACCCATATTGGCATATCTCATGCGAATTTTTTTAATTTCGAATAGGTGGCAACCCTAAATGGCAATCCCTGCTCAAAAATGTCACTATTGCAATGCGGAGTGAAATACCTTTCGTTTGATACCCATATCGGCATATCTCATGCAACTTTTTTTTAATTTCGAATAGGTCGCAACCCTAAATGGCCACGCTAACCAAAAATGTCCCCTATTGTAATGCGGAGTGAAATACCTTTCGATTGATACCCATATCGGCATATCTGATGCAATTTTTTTTAAATTTCGTATAGGTGGCAACCTTGTGAAACATTCTGAGTGGCAACAACTGGGTAGAAAGTCTTAGAAGGTGATACATTATCTCTGTGCCAATTTTCATTTAAATCGGTTGAGCCGTTCCCGCGATCGCTCGGCTATACAAACAAACAAGAATTGCTCGTTTAAAGTTATAATAAGATATGTTAGGGTGATACTTTAAAATAAAAGAAGATGATATATAAAATTCTGATTTCGATATGGATGTAGGGTTAACATATTTTAATATTTTTTAAATTGTAATTATTACAATTTTATTTTTAATCTATATTTTGATATTACATACATATATTAATAATTAAATTACAATACCAATATTCAAAAAGTTTTCTTTCTGATGTTATAATTCAAAAATAGCTTAAATCTATATTTTTCTAATTTAACAAAGTTGAAATAAGTAAAGCAAAATTATAAACCCTATAATGGATATGCTCAAATATGTTCAAACCTTGAATCCTGCATAAATGAGCAGAATTTGAAAATATTTTTGGGACGCTTATCCTTTTAACTAGTATCTCAAGCTGTGTCACTGACTGACCTGTTGCTTTTAATTTAAACATTTTTTAAGGCAATTTAGGGGTCATTTTGAAATTCTCTCTGGATTTTGTCGGGATCCAATTGGGACTATTATAGTGTAACTGCCGAATAAAATTTCAGGACTGATAAGTGTCACTTTCCGACTAGGTATTGTATGCTGAAATTGGGAATTGCTTTCTAAATTCCGTTGATTAAATCGGGATTATTAAAGCGTTGTTTCGAGACGATTCCGGGATGGCTCGCTTTCTTTGGGGATCGGTGGACAATGAATGGTTTTTATGACTATATTGAGCAATCATTCTTCATAACATTCCAACTTCTTAAACATATCAGGGTTTCTGGAATACTGGATACTTCGATTTCAGTTTGATCAATGGTGGTTATTTGGGGATCATTGGGTGGTAGGTAAAATCTATGACTATTTTTAAAAGATATACATGATAACTTCTGCATAATTTGAGGATTTCTGGAAATTTGTTTCGGGGTTGTTTCTTCATTTCGAACTAACTTCGGGTTATTTTTGTCCAATGTAACTTTGTATAAAGTGTTATGTATGTAGGTATGGTCCAGAATGAAGTATCATAAAGAAAAACAGAAAATAACGAAATTAAAAAAAAACACCCAAAAACAGATTTCGGAAATTTGTGTACTCAATTTTCGGAATAAATTGTGTTGGGTGACAAAAACTTTCTCCAGTAATTCGCGGGGTTACATGTCAAGTCACAGTCACCTCGCTGGAATTATTACTCAAGAGTCGAAAATATATGCATATGAATTTGGAGATTTTCATATTACTTATTTCATATTAGACTACCGAAATATTGCATGCGATTTGGATAGAAATTTTAAACGAATATGAAATATTTAATTGCATCAACTTGTATGGTCTCATTCGTTCTATTTTAAACTGCGCACCTCTATCAAAACATATTCTAATTATTTCTGATCATGGACGCAATCTTGAAATATGTGCCTCATTTGCCTGATGCATAAAAGACAAAACATTGGAAAACAAATTTTTTATACTTGAGTCATAAAATTTGTGCGTTGAATGCATTTGTTAATGACCTTCTTAAAAAACTGCATGACAAGACTAAAAATAATAAAACTAAAAACATTGGATGTTGTAGTAATTAAGAAAAATAGATTTATATGTTTATTTATTTATTTATTTATGTTAAAATAATATTTCAGTGTTATCTGTCTCTTTGTAATCTCGTATAAACTGAACTTGATAGATTTTGTTCAAAATTGCGCACAAATTATAAGGCTATTATTATTACTAACATAGCCCAAAACTAATCTTGAAATATAGCATAAATAACTCTAAACTGCTCCTGAATAATTGAGAAAATATTCCAGATCACGGCGAAACCTGAGGAATTCTCGATAATTCTGCACCTTCTGTTATCGTTCGAATTACACAACTGTCGAATAAGTACACTTTAATATTCTATACACAAAATGCTCTTTATTTACGATACTACGCTGGTAGAAGTACTTTAACACTGAAATTATTCGCGTACTTCACTTACAATGTTCTAAAACCAAACTAGTTCACCATCTTTTGAAATCCACAGCTTTTATACTCTCAGTTACCTCGTTCGTCTATTTCTCCCAAGGTCTAGACTTTTCGCAACAGTCTTTTCGCTCTGCTGAATCCCATATTCACTGTTGTATTCTATGTGTGAGCAATGTCGTCTGCTCTTTGTTGCGGTATACATGTGTGTGTGATGAAAACTACGCTCTTAGCTGCTGTGCTCGTAATTCTTCTCATCTGCTTACATTGCTGTTGTGGTTGTGCAGCATTTATTTACTGGCGTCGTAGTGAAGTCCGAATATTTGCCACAATATGAACAAAAAGTATTAGATACGTTTTTTTGAGTTTCATACAACTTATTCGTGAAATCAATGCTCAAACCTCCATGTCAGCCGAATGTCATTTATCACACCTAGGCCGAATGGTCAGATATGTCATGTTGGAATAATACGGACATCCTGCCCAGTTATCACGTTAAAAATATTTGCGATAATTACAAAAATATTTTCTAAAATTTGAAAAATTTAGACTTTTGATGGTCATTTTGACATTTTGTATATTTTTCGATATTTTTGTATGCTCCCTTGTATAATTTTCACCGGAATTGAAAAGTTCAGAAAAAAGATACCAATTTTGAAATATACAATTCAAATATTTCAATATCTATGAAGCGATAAAATTAACAAAGATTCAACAAATAAGACTAATACAAAAGTATATTTGGGTCATACATGAAGCACATATCGATACCACCTGTATATCACAGCTGTTTCCTCGAAAAGGCTCTACTTCGGAATTTGTTTGAAAAATTCTATGTATCAGAACTTGTTTTAATAACGCCTTTTCTGAGCATAAATATGGGATTTATCGTGAGAGTTTTGGTGGTGAAGAAACCGGCGCTTCTAACCACTGAGTCATATGGCTGTCCCGTTGTGGAATTCTTCTATTACTTTTATTCTCCATTTTCCTTAACAAATGGTTTTTTAACGAAAAAAAGTATGGGGAATACATTGGGTGCGAGTTACAGACAGTTTTAAGATTAACCCAAAAAATAAAAAAAAAGTTGCAAATGCTCTTAAATTATTGTACAATTTTGTATTGCTTCCGTTATTTCTATATTAAATCGCTTCAATCTGCAATAAATACCTGTGTGGTAAATATGCACTTATGCATATACTTAAGCACCTATATAAGTATACTTGTGCATGCAACTCGTATGACATTCATTGCTATTGAAAAGAAAATGATTGTGGAATTTCAGTCGCATTCTTTTGGTCTGGCCAAGACCGTGTAAAGGAATTTGATATGCCAACTAACTGGTTCGTTCATTCTTTTATTTATTCATTCATTGCTATAAAACTATATGCAAATAAACACAACGTAGATACCTGAGTAAGACTAACTGAATCATTAACAGACATGTCACAATGTGGCTCGTTATTTTTTTAAGCATAAAGTAAACCATACTCTCGTATGGAGACAATTCCACGGAAAATTGTACATTGTAGATGATTTTCGAATTGTTTATATATATCACGACTCACTGTACGGAGCGAGAAAAATTATAATAAAATAAAAATAAAAACTAAAAAAAAATTAAGAGAAAAAAAATTAAAAAATTAAAAAAAATTGTAATAAAAAAAAATTTATAAAAAAAGAGTAAAACGAACGTTAAAAAAAAAGGAATTTAAAAATTTAAACAGAAAACAATTGCTTATTTAGACGAACAATAAGCTCAACCCAGCAAACCATAAGATTATAAAAAAAGATTAAAACGAACGTTAACAAAAACAATAAAAAAAGGAATTTAAAAATTTAAACAGAAAACAATTGCTTATTTAGACGACCAATAAGCTCAACCCAGCACACCATAAGATTTAAAATTGGTCCAAACAAACTCTTTAAAAGAAAACAAAGAAATTAAAAAAACCTTGAAAACCCATGTAGGCTCCTAAATACTGCAAGCGAGAATCAGATGAAAATGAGCACCTGGAAATATGGGAAATACGTAACATTTTTTATCCCTTGCTAAAAAAGACAGTTATATGCATACAAACAAAGAAATAACAGAAGCTAATATGTATAAGCGTTGCTTAAAAATTTTAATTTTTTACACTTTGTATCGAAAAAATTTCCAATTTCCGAAAACTTCTTCGATATAATAAATTTGTTTGGAAGAAAGTTTCTAATTTCCAAAATGTCTCTTCTACATAAAAATTATAGTTTTTCTTCTTTATAAAAAAAAGTTAAATAAAAAATGTTTGCACTTTGAATGGAAAAGTTTTCAATTTCTAAAAAAAGAAAAAATCCAATTTCCAAAAATTTTTATTTTCATATATATTTTTAGTTCTATATAAATAAATGTACACTTTTTATGGAAGAAAACATTCAATTTACAAAAACTTTTCTTCCATAAAAATGTTTCACATTTTGAATTGCCAAAAACTTCTCTTTTATATAAACAAATTATAGTTAGTTCACTTATTTGAATATTTATATGTATATTTTTTTGTGTGGTCGAAAATTTCCAATTTTGAAAAAATTTTCCATATAAAAATAAACATTTTTACACTTTCTATGGAACAAAATTCCAAATCCCAAAAAATTTGTTGGTTTTTCGTTTCTCGGATCTATTATTTTATAAAAAGCGAAAACTTAATATAATTACTTACTTACTTACTTAATTGGCGCTTAACCGTTTAAACGGTTATGGCCGTCCAACAAGGCTCGTCAGTCGCTCCTTCTCTCTGCCAACCGGCGCCAATTGGTCACACCAACGGCGTTTAAATCGTTTTCCACCTGGTCCTTCCAACGGAGTGAGTGCCGCCCTCTGCCTCTGCTTCCATACAAAAAACATGGAATGCTCCATGTACAAGCGGAAAAAATGTAGATTTTAAGGTTCACAAAGTGAATATCCTGGCGCAATGTGAGTTGGTATTTTGAATATTGACGGGTTTCAGTTTCATTGCTGACAAAATCGGTAAAAAAATGAAGCTCCAAAAAATTCATGACATTGATTTCTTGAAGCCATATAATTCTTAAAATGTTATTTAAATGCAGGTAAACTAAAGATTATGCTAAAAGTATTTTTTTTCCTCAAATTAAGTGGAGTTGAGGTCGCTGTCAGCAATGTCAAAACTGACAGCTGTCAATGACAGGAGCAAGAAAATTGTAGTTGACGTTTTTGCTATCTAAACAGCGAAGGTAGGTAGCATGGAAGCTGACTATATATATACATATACTTTTTATGTACTTCAAACGACAAATGTATCTAGTATATATTATATACCGTACAAATATCAAGCATAAAACTTTGCTTGTTACCATGCTTGTCCATAATGAAGCTCATATTACATAAAATGTCTCACTAAAGCAATAGTGACAGTATCTTCACATACAGATTTATATTTGTTGTATGTATGTTCAAGTGTCTTCAACTAACCAACAGTTGGTTTTGGTTGTAAGCTATGAATTGTGAACATACCATAACCCCTGCTACCCCAGACAGTAGAGAGTTCACGCCGATCACTTTATCGGCGGCGGCGGCGTGGGGCGGCGCGCCGGCGTACGCCGGTATTCTTACTTTAAAAAGCTTGATTTTTCTATTTTAAAAAATAGTATTTAGGAAAGGTTTTGTTTGTATGTATTTAATGAAGTCAACGTGTTGGCCATTTCGGAAAGATCCGGGGTTTTTGCCTCAAGATCTCGCAGACCGTTCAAAAAATTTCAGCAGTAGCTCCCTGCGGAGGGATTGCTCTTTCGAATTGGTAGTGCTGCATCTGCTGAAAAGAAATAGAGATACATAAAATAGCCACACTTTTGTTTGAATATCTTGTGCAAAGGGTAGTTTCGCCTAGGGTTAACTCCTAATAATCGTCGCGAACACTATTTCTTAAAATCATTGTGGCTCCTTTGCGGTCACGCACAAGGCGACTTACGGTTGTTTAATGGTCTATTAATACTCATGACTCTCGTGGCACAGGGCGCCTTCAGTTTTTCGGCTGTTTTTAAGAGCTACAATTCCCGATGTGCAAACAATAGCAATCCCGACCACCAGTCGCTACCACGCCTTCTGACCTTCACATCATATGCCAGCTATAGGACTGCGACTTCGAACTCATACCTTCGTCGACGTCACTTTCTAGAAGCTCTAGGTGTAGCTCCGAAGACTTTCCAACGGATGCTTTTGTCGCGCTATGCTGCCGAGCTACACCAGAGAAACACCTTGAAATATTAGGACTGACTATTCGGCCAAGGACGCCGCCTTCGAAATCATAAGCAATCTAAGTGGAAGTCATTGCGTAATCGGTTGAAAATCGTAAATACTCGGCGCATCTACACAATTAAAATTTTACAAGGACCCTGGATAAAATTTTTAAAATGTAGACCAAAGTTTGCAGACGTTTGTGTTCACATCATTTATTTCAATAGTCTTCGTTAAATCAAAACGATATTTTAGAAAAAAAGTCGACCGATTTTAAGTTGAAAGAAGTTTACTGCAGTTTTCCGGCCTTATGATATAAGAGCTCATTATGGATGACCTCGTAGCTTCAGTTTTCAGACTAGTTCGACGGTCCACTACGTCAGGGTAATAGCACACACAGTCATTAGTTCGACTGTCTTGGGAAAGTTTTGCTTCACCACTATGAGTGTTCTTGCGAAGGACAAAGCCTGACCTGGTAAATACATGTGCCTACGTATTCACATTTGTAAAAGGAGCCGTATCGTGTAGGTGATATTTAAACTTGGTTGATAGGCTATAATCAATGTGATTCACTCCAAGGGACTAATTTTGGATAGGGCCGCCAACTTTATGTCATTCGTACATATATCCTCAACTTTAGTATGAGGTAGGAATCAGTTCAAAGGAGTGTTTATGCTCCTAGAACCTACTAAAGGATTTTGCATCACTGATTTGGCTTATTCTTTCAGCCAATCTCAATATAAATTTTTTTTTAAAAATCGGCACCTTTTTTGCTTTTTAACAACTTGAAATGAATTTGAAAACAATTTTAAACGCCTTGGGCCATTTTATTTGAATTCATTGTTCATTATTAATTTTTTGATGCAAAGTGAGCATATAAATCTCTACTATAAATTTGTGAAAGTATGTCTGTATGTATGTTTGAACTTGCAGCCTAAACCGCGGAATGGAATCGAGACGAAATTTTGCCATGACATACCCTGAGTGCGTCAATCTATGGTAGGCTATATAAAAAAAGTTTTCGAAAAGGGGGCGTGGCACCTCCCATACAACTGGAATTTTTCGTAGTCAATATATCTGAAAGTGTTAAGGCTAGACGACTGAAATTAGGTGAGTGGTTATATGAGACCAATCCCTACCCCCTCCAGAAAAACTGGGTATAACGAAAAAGGGGGCGTGGCACCTCCCATACAACTGGAATTTTTCGTTGTCAATATATCTGAAAGTATTAAAGCTAGACGACTGAAATTAGGTGAGGAGGTATATAAGACTAATCCCTACCCCCTCGGGAAATATTGGGGATAGCGAAAAGGGGGCGTGGCATCTCCCATACAAATGGGGGTAGGGATTAGTCTAATATATTAGTCTATATAGTACTACTTTTATTTATATTTATACCCCAACGACGTCGGGTATTCTGCTAGTTTATTATATAACTTTTCTTTTAGAGTTTTGTTTTAATAACTTGGTGAAATGGGTGATGCAAAGTCCGTGTTAAGCTGACATCGAAAACGTCTGTTTTTTTTAAATAACTTTTGAACAGTTAGAAGGTGTTAAATTTCGCAATTGGATTTTTATAACTGGCAGTGATGCGCATTCCTTGATACCCTTTCGACCATATCGGACCAATTTTTCGAGATGAACAATAAATGGTTTTAAAAGAGTAGAAAATATAGTAAAGCGCCGAACGCCGCCGCCGCCGCGCCGATATTTTTGACATTCGGCGGCAGCGTGCGAAAAACGACCCTAATCGGCGGCGTATATCTCTACCAGACAGTCATTCAATCACTTAAGCTACTGCGACAAAACGCTTTAGTTGCTTAGTTAGCCAAATGCTTGTGTTAAGTGAATCAGTGACATACCCGCCTTAGTTTGAAACTGAACAGCATGAGGCAAAGCATTTTTGTAGCTGATAATGAATGAATGGAATAAGAAGAAGAGCAAGAAACAGTTGGGGGATAAATGGAAAAAGAGTCTTTTATGATGTTACAAAGTTTATGTTGTGGTTGTACAATAGAGCTGGTAGTGCAAATGAAGTGTAAGATGGCAACCCGGCTGGAAGTTATAGTAAAAAAAAATAAGATTAGGTTAGGTTGAATGGGGCGGATAGTAAGCATTCACATAGACTGAATTTGTTTAGCAACCGAAACCAAAAGCCAATGAATTAAATTATACAAGAATTCTTTTCTCATAGCCAGAAGCCTACTAAGATACTTGCTGCTTCTAGATCTGTTAGCTGGGCTGATACTTACTGTTATAGTTTTAGTCTAATAAGAGGATTTCTTAATAACAATAATAACTTGGCGCGGTATAAAAAAATACTTGGCGCGACTTAAGTGCGAGTTCTCTTCCAATTCGAGTCGCGCTCCTTTTTAATTTTTTCTACAAATTGGCAGAACTGGCCCTACAATTTTATGCCGAATCCGAACAGCATCTGCAAGACAGATTAGCTTATATTCAGAAGATTTTAATGGCAAAAATTCACTCGTACTCTTTGCCAATCCACTGCCGAGGGGCGACGCCCTTTTAGAAAAATTTTTATTCTAATTGAAAAAATGTATTTCTAAATTTTTGAAGTTGCTTTGCCAAAGGCGGCATACCTTCGACAAAATTAAGACCGCGCTCTGCTTTAAATTTGTAGAGCTACTTCTTAATTTTCCAACAAATTTGCAAGATGGCAGAAATACACACGGAATGGTTTACTAAATCCCTGCTAAGGAGCCCACTTAACAACACTTTTTACAAAATTTTTTGATGTTGCTTTTTCCGGTAGTGTTGTGAGTAGTAGTAGAGCACTTTACGTCCAAACTACGGCGTCGGCGCCTCAAATTATGCACCATTATATTTATAAATAAAGTCAGTAAGTAGGCTTACGAGTAGAGTGTGAATTGGTCTCGGCCAGTGGTCACCAAAATTGAAACTGTGGCTGTGTTGATAAGAGTAAAATCATCGTGGTGGTAGTGGTTTTGTCTTTGGTTAAGGAACAACAAGTCAAAACGTATGCGCGCATGGTTGTTAACACTCAAACATAATTCATAATTAAAGTGTTAGTTTCTCCATACAAAATTTCTTCACAAATTTGAAGTATAATTTTAGGCACATTTGGGTGTGCTCAGCACTCAATTGACGTTCGAAATAGCAATATATAAAACTAGTAAAACAAAACTTTTAAGTTGAAAGAAATAATATGCACTACTTCACCAGCTACGAAACTCCAAATCCAACATGAAAAAGTTTGCTACACAAATTGCTTTTGTTCGTAGCGATGAAAGACGAAGAGCACAAAACACAAATATCAAGCCAACACAAGTAAATAATGGGACAAATAAACGGCATTAGTGAGGGAAGTAATTGTGATTTCAAAAGGCATATGTAGATTTTTATAATTTTTTTAATAAATTTTAAAAAAACCAGTTTTCGTGCTAAAATTATATATTGAGTACAGGCGATTTTCACACCTTTGTGTAGCTATATCTCGATAATAATAACAAAATTGAAAAAACTGATTAAATTTCAACTTCAGCGAAAAGACTTTTGTAAAATTTTGTCGGCCTGTGTAACACGAAGATGATGAAAAAATGTGTTGCATATTTTTAGGAGGTAGAATTTTTTTAGACTTTCACGTTCTCTAATTACTTGTTGACAAACTGTTCGATCACTTATTTTATGAAAAGCTGAATATAAAAAGTTCTTTAAGCTCATCCTTTCAAACACTTTCTAGATTTTTAAAAGTTCAGCTATGATGAATATTCAGCGGCGAACCTGAAAATAGCAGTGGCAATTTTTAGCGAATTTCGTCATCTTAATTCTTCTTCTTTTTGTTTTCGATAGTTCAAAAAAAAATCTCAGAAACGTTATCGAAAAAATTCGAAATAGGAGAAAAACTTACGAAAATTTCGAACTTTTTATTAAACGTTTTCTGAATTTTTTGGAGCATGCAGTTTTGTAGTACAATCAATTTTGTTATCACAAAGTACAGGTTATAGGACTCTCAACAGTCGCATTGATTTTTTCCAAAAGATGATTGAGATTTTCTTCCATATGAAAATATAGCTATCGTTGCAAGATAATAGAAAACACCCTTGGAACTAAAATTTATTGGGCTACACAAATGCAGACTCAAAAAATTTCTGAAAACTCAAAATAAAAAGTTGTAAAGTTTCGAAACATTTTCTCGAATTTTTGCGAAAATGTTTTATACATTGGTTTACATATTTTCAGTTACAAAATTCATAGATTTTTTTTTCAAATTTTTGAAAATAAAAAAAGAAGAATAATACTGACAAAATTTAATAAAAATTCCAGCTTCTAGTTTTGTGTTCGCTACTGTAAAGATTTTGACTTGATTATCCAGCATCAAAGGCATACTAAGTAAATAGGAGCTAAAGGCTTCACTCTTGACAACAGTAATAAATGAGCATAAATATTTGAAAGTTGGTAGTTGCTAACAAATGCAACATTAAAACTAACCGCAAAATGTCAGCTTAGCTATAAATATATTGGTATGTGTGTATGCCTTGTAGTATGCGGTTTTCTTCACATTACTTAACTTGTACGATGAGCACTTCCGGTGCATGTTGCAAGCAGTTAAAAAATGTCAGTGTGTATAAGTATGTGTGTAAATCTATTTTAAACAAAATTCCATTACGCTTTACAATCGTGCACACATACACATACAAATTTGTTGACTACCGGTAAATAATATCCATGACAAAAGCTAAGAATAGTCAATATGTGGGCTGCGATTATTATAGGGTTAATTTAACGCAACGCTTTGTAACTTAAATATTTTCGCTTTCAACCGACCGAAAGGGCATATTCATGCATACATAAACGCGCATACATAATTACACATATATATACATATATGTATGAACACCTTTATATTATCAGCTTGTTTCACCCTTTAAATAATCGCAACGTCAATCAAGTGGGGAGCTCTGTTTGACTATGTGTGTGTTTCTCTTGAGTTGTATGTGTGTGCACGTTTGCTGGGAAGCTTTGCAACTTCCGTTCTCGCCACAATCCTTTAAACAGACTCGCACACACATACAAACACACGTGTGTGCTGTTCATATACCCAAGCTGCCCTCCTTATCTTGCCGACTTTTGTTTCAATTTTCTTTCTCTTATATGCTTGGCTGCGCAAAAGTTAAAAGTTGAGTTGAAAATTATCTGTGGCGGCACGTTTTGCTTATTTAGCAATCACACGCTTGCATTGCTGTTGAGATTTGGCGTTTTTTCTATATATAAAAGTAGGTTGTTAAAATTGGAAAGAATGTTTGAATGGCAGTTTTTGGAAAAGGGCGGGGTAATATGTCCTTTTTGCTTTTGAAAGGAAAAAAACTATGCTGCTGATTACACCGTCAAAGACACAAAAACATGTATTTGTATGTTCTGAATCCGAAACAGAGATTCGTGTAGTACGAACACCTCAAGTTAAGTTAAGTCAGAAGGCAACCCCAGCAGAGACACACTTTTAAGACTGTTGACCTATTGTGACCACTGTTGCGAGCTTTGCTCTTGTAGACTTCCTTAAAGGCCTTCCCAAAATTGCGCTTAAATAAATTCAGAAAACTCCAAATAAAATGTTCGAAATTTTTTTTAAAATTTTCTCTTATTTTGAAGTTTTTCCGAAAGCTTTCTTAAGATCGGTTTTCATAGTTTAAGTTACAAAATTTTTACTTAAATATCGAAAATCTAAAAAGAAACCGAACGGAATTGACGAAATTTGTTAAAAATTACTATTGCTATTTTTCCTGTCGCTGTTGTATATGAACTGCACTATACATATATGGCGAAGTTGGTTATCCTAATCTTGAACTCGGCTTGTTTGCTTAGTTATATAAACCCTTTTATTCTATTAATTTAATGCATTTAGTGATGAATACATATATAAAAATGTTAATGCGTAAATAAATGCAGTTATTTTCCCACATGTAAATCTGATCTTCAAAGAGCATTTTTCAACGAACTTCTTGTAAAACAACTCAATGTATAATTATTTTCTCACGCTTCTTAAGTATGCTTGCACAGCCCTTAAATTAGTATAAAAAAATGCTGCTTCCCTTAACTCTTAGCGACTGCTTGAACTTTTGAGTTCATGTGAATAACCCCTACGGGTAAAGTAAAATAAGAATAAAAAAAGAACAAAACAAAAATTTAAATCAAATTCGGTCTCTCCTTATCGTACTTTGAAGTAGGTAATGCATGCTTACTAGACCGTTTACGAAAACACAATTTACAGGTTTAAAAGTTTGCCTTAACTGTAAAAAAGACATTGTTGAAATATCAGCACACCATCAATATATGGGCCGTAATTTAATTTTAATTTCTTTGGCAATGTGAAATTTTTAAATTTATTTCTTTTATTTTATTTATTTTTTTAAGACAATCAAAAAAAATTTGGATTGGCTCTTAATGCTTTAGTTTTTTTTTCATTTTATTTGATGTTTTATTTTTTTTTCATTTTATTTCTTTTATTTGTTCTTTGTTTTCTTTGTTTTATTTTATTTTATTACTTTTAATTTATTTTATTTTGTTCTACTTGATTAATTTTTTTTTATTTTACCACATTTTATTTTTATCTAATTTAATTTGTTTAATTTAATTTAATTTTTGTTTAGTTTTTAATTTTATTTTATTTTATTTTCATTAATTTTATTTCATTTTGTTATGTTTTATTTTATTTTCATTTTAATTCATTTTGTTTAGTTTTATTTTACTTTATTTTGTTTTATTGTATTATATGCATTATATTAAATTATATTTTTATTTTATGTTCTTAATTTTTTTATTTAATTCGATTTAATTTATTTTATTTATTTTATTTTATTTTATTTCATTTTTATCTTATTTTATTATAGTTTCTATTAATTTATTTTTTGTCATTTTTACTTACTCACTTTTTTAATATTATTTTATTATATTTGTTTTGTTTTATTTTATTTTATTATATATATTTTTTGTTTTATTTTATTTTGTTTACTTTAAATAAATTTAACCTTCTTTTATTTTATTTCATTTTATTTTATTTTATCTTATTTTATTTTATTTTATTTTATTTTATTGTATTTATTTATTTTATTTTTATATTATTATATATTACTTTATTTTCTTATTTAATATTCTTTATTTAATTTAATTAAGTTTTTTATTGTATACATTTTTATGTTTCTTATTTTATTTAAATTTTTTATTTTTTTATTTTATTTGTTTTTTTTATTTTTTTTTCAATTTGGTTTAATGTATATATATTTTTTATATTATATTGTTTGATTTAGTGTAATATATTTTATTTTCTGAATCTTGTTTTGTTTTACTTTTTTCCAGTTTTTTTAATTATTATTTACATTTTTTAATTTTACTTATTGTTTGTTTTAGTAATTTTTTTATTTCAAGTAATTCTTAAATAAGGTTTTCATTTTCCATTTTAATTGTTTGTTTATCCTTAATTTTTTTTATTTCTTTAATTTTTTTGAACTCAACCTTTTCTAATTTCTTATTTGTTAGTCTTATTGTTTGTTAATTTTGTCATTTCTAGTCTATGCAGTACTATTCGTTTTGTATTATTTTTAGCTTTTAAACATTTTTTTATTTATATTTTTTTTATTCCATTTATTTATTTGTTCCTCAGCCATTTTTTTTTGTTTTTTCTATTTTTAGTAGCGTTATATAAATATATTGTTTTTTTGTTTTTTAATTTATTAATTTTTTTTTCAATTTTACTCAAATATATATCTTTAATTTTATCCATTTTTATTCCACTCCTCTTTTTCATTCGTAAATTTTTTTATTTGTAAACTTAAATTATTCAGTTTTTTATTTTTTTTATATTATTCTTTCCTGGTAATTTTTCAATTTCATTCCTTCATGTTCCAATAAATTTTCATCTTTCAAGTCTTTATTATTGCAATTAATAACATTTGTTTAACTTAATTAATTTATTTTTTATTTTACATATTTTGAAGTTTCGGAGAAGGCCCCTCATCAGACCTATGATAGCTTAGTGTTTTGCCATAAAACTTTCTAAGAAATGAGGACAACCCTTATATATCATTCCACTTAAAACAAAAAATGAAAAAATATACTTTCAAGAATTTGTCAAGCCGGAAGAGGGAGTGTAAGAAATAGGATTTCAAGTGTTGTTTTATTATTCTAGAATCAACCCTTTCACATTATGCAATAAAGAAATATGGGGAGAATTTTCGTTTGCATAGTATTTGTTTTGTTATTTGCTATGTCACACGAGGCTGCTCGCAGGTGTGTCCAACTACAATCATTCATCATTTATAAATAGGTCACCTTCATCTTAAGTGCAAGGGTTAAAGTATGAAGAAAATGGTAAACTGGTAGAGCAGGTTAGGGATGCTCAACCGTTACTAAAATGCAAGAAAGTGTTCAAATGGTATGAGTATGTATTTGTATGGGAATTTAAATATTTATAACATTTGCACATAACTACAACCATCATACTCGTAGATAAACGAGCCTATTTGCCTTGAAGGCACATACATATGTTGCAGGAAGCAAAGTAGTAGACGAACAATAAATCATTGGAAATATATGGGCAGAAAACAAGAGAAGTATTTAGAGTTCAAAGAAGCGGAAAATTAATCAAGTCGTTAAAAAATAGCAACGAAAATAAATGATAAAGTAACCTTTGCTGAAAGCAAATAAGATAAACTGGGCTGTTTCCCTAAAGAGACTGGCGTCGAAAAATGTTTAAAAAAAATTGTGATGAATTCAATTTTTAAATTAAGTTGCTATAAGTATTTAATACCGTAAGCCGTTCGCATATATATTTACGTATGAATAAACTTGACAAAGAATATAATTAAGGTTAGATGGTTACCATAAATAAAAATTATTTCAATTCACTTCAACAAAAATAAGCTTTCGCCCTGCCTTGCCATAATGGCACATGTAATTCAATATTTAAAAATTTAAATCGGTGGCAACCCTGTGAAACTTTTGATGTGTGAACATCTTTGCTTAGCTTAATGCGGGACTATGGGAAAGAGTTGATATGAGCGAAATCAGGCAGCATTAAGAAAAGGTAAGGCGTGTTATCAATTTATTATTGAAGTGTTCCCGGTTTGTTATCGATGAGTTATCGGTTGTTGTCGACGATTTTTGGGCGTGTTATCCATTTCTTTTCGACGAGCCATCGGTTTGTTATAGGGTTGTCATCGACGAGGTATATACGAGTTTTCGATTTGCTATGAAAGTGCTATAAATTTGCTATCGATGATAAAGTTATTGATGTGTTGTTATAAACGTATTAATTCGTTATCGAAAGGATATAGATCTGTTATCAAAAAAAGTTCGATTTTTATCAAAAATTATCGATGTGTTATAAAAATTTGTCAATTTATTAACGAAAAGCTATCGATTTATAACCATACAATTTTGTCAAAAGTCATTGACATGCAACCTAAAAGTTACAGGGGTGTAACCGATTTATGATCAGCACGATAACGATTTCTTATCGAAATATATCGAGTTGTTATCGAAAAGTTATCGATTTGATATCAAAAGGTTATCGGTTTCTTATCGAAGTGTTTCCAACTTGTTAAAGACGTGTTATAAATTTGTTATCGATGGCGCATTGGTTATTTATGGAACAAGTAGCGATAAGACCACAATACAAAATCGTTGACCCATTATAACCCATCGATTACAAGCCGATAGAAAATCAATATGAAGTCAATGGCTCGGTGGTTAAAAGCCCATAACAAACCAATAACTCTGTGATAGTAATTTGCTAAGGTACCGGCAAAGCTGTTCTCAAATAACGCGACTACATGAAGGTATATTGTGATGCAATTCAAAGATAATGGTGAGGGGAAGCTTACAAAATCGGTATTGATTCGATATGACTGATCTCGATCTTGGATCTCGGATTCCCCCGGAGCACCGGTAGACATTGGCTTCGGCTTTCACTTATTTCAAGGGAGAAATAAGCGTTCAACCATCAGTCACTCTGGGACTTGACTTCAGCCACCTCCATGCAGCTGCAGCAGGAAGAGTCTTCTAGTATGATAAGACATACCACTCCCGTAGACCAGATACTCGGAATAACAGCTAGTAGGAAACTTATTTGCGCCCACGGAAACTAGACCGACCTCACCTCAAAGTCACTTGAAGTAATAGCAAGCGATATCAGGCGCTCCCATATCACCATATAACTGCTGATAACTACAAATTTCATGCCTTCAGTTATAAGCCTTATGCTTAAAAGAAGTAAGCACTATATAAAGTGAACTGTTTTTTGTCGCTTCCATTTGTTTTTTACTTAACACTCACTTTACACTAAAAGGCATAAATCCGGAAGTAATCGTCAAAGGTGAGTCTAACAAAAAAAAATTTTTGAAGAACATAAAAACTGGAGTTAGAAAATTAAACAAAGTGGAGTAACAAAAAAAATAAATATCTTACACATAAGAAAAGTAATTAAAACCGGAACTACAGTTGTGATAGTTGTTGTTTCCGCTGTTGTTTGAAAATCTTTAAAAAAAAACAACAACAAGATCTACTATACAAGAAGAGATCATAAGCTCTTGTACGACGCCAACAGCATTGACACTGAGTTCGGAAGTGAATGGGAATTAATGTATGCCAAGCGAGATATATGCGAGCATACAAACATGCACACGTCTGTTCATAAATGGGGAAAGAAGTGGCGAAAGCGGAAGTAAGAAGAAGAAGCAGCAGCAACAGCAGCCAGTCTTGTAAGAATGCTTGGATTTATGAAAATTTATTTTTATTTATATGTTGGTCGTCTTGATGCCACGCAATCCGGAAATGAGACGCTGTACGGTACAAAGCAAAAACAAAAACAACAATTATTATCAGCAGAGCAAACGTCTAACAACACTTAATGATGAAGCGTCGACACGGCAGCAGCGACACCAAGTACAGAGATCAATGATTGCCTCATTCATTGCCTTTGAAATAAATTGAAAAAAAGAAAGCTATAAAAAGAAACCAACAACCGGACGAACGGACGCACGCAGTTCGAACTACTTCCGTACTTCCGGATTCTTCTACCGTTGCCTTTGTTGCTGTTGTTAATGTTTTTCTTCACACATTCTCAGCAGTCTTCCTTGTGTTGCTTGTTCCAGCTATTTTGTTCCTGTTTCTGAATTTTATTTTTCGGAAACCTGTTTGGTATAAGACAACAATAAAAACACACAGGCACATGCATTTCCATTTACAAATCTCATTTTAAAGTGGCTGTACTGTTGTTGTTGTTGTTGCCTTTTTATTGTTTTTGTTGCACATGTTATTATTACTCTGTCCTTCCGGTTAGTTTTGATTGTTTTTATTTTTTTTTATTATTGTTGGTTTATGCTGGTTCCCCTATATCCTTGTTCCGGCTGCGCTTGCTTTGTTCTTTGCAAGTGTTCTAAATGGTGTTGTTGTTTTTTTTTGTTGCATGTTAACCTTTTTGTTATGCTATTTACCTTCCTAGTTTGAGAATGCATTAAATCACTTCCGGACTTCCGGTTTAACCCAAAAAAGACCTTACGGTTTGTTTCAATACAAGGATATATATTTTACGCATGTATGTATGTGTGCAAAGAATGCTTGCTTGTATTTGTGTTTGTTTGTGTTATTGCTATGTATGACGCCGTCTAACATATCCAGTTTATTGAGTGGCAGGTGGCTACAGATTTACGGAGCCATGAACACATGGATAATTACCCAGTCAGCATTTTGAATCATTGGCGAATCGAAAATGAGTCTTCGTCGCGCTTATTTGTTCATGTTTTCACGTCACTCAGTTCTCGGACTCAGATTTTGTCATATCAACAAACCTGTACTGTTATCGTGTTCGGTAGTTGACGCGGGGTCACATTTGTGTCGTAAATAACAATGCGCTTCAGACACTCTTCACCGAGACTCACACACGGTCATTGTAGAAAATCCTCAAAATGATAGCTGAGTTCTTAACAAAGTCAAACGAAAACACCAAATAGTGTAAGTTTTTACTTTAAAAAAATCTAGTTTGAGGAAATGCTCACATTTTATGCATCGTCACCCCATAGTAATAAAATATGTTGCATTGACTCATGCAAATTGTCATTTTCTGGCTTTTAATTGCAATTATCTGAACTTCAATTAGAAAGTCTGAGCTTGAATTGTGGTTTTCTGAATATGAATGTAACTTTCTGAATTCAAACTAGAAAGAATGTAGTAACATTCTGATATCACCGTCTATAACTTAAACTTGTGGCAAGAGTGTTTTTCCTCTTCTTCGTGTAGCGATAAACGCACTGGTATATGTTAATATTTTCATTCCGGTATCTTTCAACTCTGATACACGAATTTTAAATGTTTTACTCGGGCGCCAGATTGTATACGCGAAAAAGAATATACATATGAAAGTATATTTCGATGTAACCTAACTGCTTTTTACATTATATGGCGTATGAGAAAAGCTTTAAATTGAAACACTTGCTCGGGCACCAATATAGAAAGACGAGAGAATTATTTTACTAATAGTATTCTCTGTTGGCCGGTAAACAACTAACAGATCGGCGTATAATTTTTATTTATTTATTTTTGCCTTTTCATTAAATCCTGCTCGGGCGCCAAGATATAAGATATATGGGTAGCTAGATTTTTACACCAAAAATACAAATTGAATAAATTAGACTGCTCGGACGCCATGATAAGTGAGCAACAAGTTTTTTACATCAAAGATACATTATGTGTACTTGATAAGAAATCTGACCACGCGTATGGAAAAAACATAAGTTTCTCGCGTTCAAAATATTTAGCTCTTATCAAACGCCTGCTCGGGTGCCAAGATTTATCCGCAAGAAGGTTATTACATTAAAAAGGCTTTTAAGTGCGCGATAAAAGATCTGAAAGGTATTATAAAAAAAATACTTTTCTGAAGCACAAGATTTTTAACTTTTATTGAGAATATGCTCGGCCGCCAAGATGATTGGAATGTAGTGCAAATGTTGAAACATGCTTCGAAAAGAAGAAATGTGAAAATTCAGTAAGATCATTGAGAGATCTTTAATCTGCACTTTGTTAGACTGAAATTGATTGGGCTATAAAAATGCATACTCAACAAAATTCATAAAACTTTAAATAACAAGTCACAAATTTTTGTTGAATTATTTTCGAATTTTGTCGAAATTATTTTTAAGATTTTTTTGCATAATTTCAGTTACAAACTTATAGTCTCTTCTTAAATTGTTTAAAATTAATTAAAGAAAAATAAAATTGCACTGCTATTTTCCTGTTCGTTACTGTGCATATGTAAGCCTATATTTATCAAAAACTAGCCGCTTCTATTTGTGCTAAAATTACTAAAGAGGATTTTATATTGGTTTATCACATCATACATATTAAAAAAATACTAAAATTTCAACAACAACAAAAATTACTTAACAGTACATTTATATCTTTAAAAATTTAATTTTAATGAAGATATATAAAAGCTTTCCTTGCAATTCATTCGCCTTATTTATAGTCGTTCTATCTAGCCACATCAAATTTGTATTAGCACTTTAACTTTTGTTTCTAAGCCCGTATTATCTCTAGTGCATATGTGTGTGTTTGCACAATTTGCGTTAACGTTCATTCGGAGATACAGCAGCGTACATTAAAATAGCAGGAACAATTTTTTTTATTAAAATTGGTGAGCTTAATTCTCATTTTAATTTTCTATATTTTTAGAAAAACTTTGAACTTTGTAGCTGGAATTATGCAAACCAATCTCAAAAATATTTTCGAAAACATTCTAAAACATGAGAAAATGCTACGAAAACTGCGAACTTTTTATCGTGAGTTCTCTGAATTGCAGTTCAATAAATTTTAGTCTAATAATATATATATATATTTTTTTTTATAGGTCTCTCAAAATTCATGTTGGCCTTGATGGCAACTTTTCTACGAAGGTTGTTTCTGATTTTCTTTCATATAAAAAAAATTTCACACTAAAACTATTGGGCTAACCCACCGCAAACTAAAGAAAATTCATAGAACTGCAAAAAATAAGCTAAACATTTTGTAAAATTTTCTCAAACTTTGAATTTTAAAATTTTTTCGAAAAGTTGTTTGAGATTTTTTCCTCCATGTATAAAAAATGTTTCTACCTTTAATTTATTGGGCTACATAACTGCAAACTCATAAGAAATAAGTTAACTCCAAATAAAAAGTTCAAAATTTTTTAAAATTTTGACTTTTTTTTAATTTTTGTTTTTGTTTGAAAGGTTTTTAGATTGATTTATTCATAATTTTTAATATCAAAATAAAAAAATTTCTGAAATTCAATTGATGAAATAAGACAAAAAACTGCCACTGCTAGTTTTCTGTTCGCAGCTGTACATATGTATGTGTTTACGTTTTCATTGCCATTAAATATTTATTATATGCTTACAATAGTATTTACATGAATTTCAATGACATGTGGATTCTTACATTTACATGAAAGTCGCCTTTCTCATTAAATTTAAATAGGTTCCCATAAACTTTTAGGGCTTTTAAAGCGAACGAAGCGGTAGTAATCTTTGAATTGCAGATATATCCAAATATACATATGTTACATACAAATATATTACGTAATAAATGTTTAAGGAAACAAGACAAAATATTTTGTTTCAATCATTTGTAGATCACCCTGTTTGTAGGTGGAGGTAGGTTTAGAGATAAATGATTTGATAGAGATAAGGTAGACGTATGGCTAGATACAGCGATAAGATAGATATAGGGATAAACATGGAGAAAGAGATAGATATAGATATAGAAGTTGAGATGAAGACAGAGATAGAGATAGAAAAAGAGATGGAGGCAGAAATTGACATAGGGACAGACATTGAAATATAGACAGAGATAGAGAGAGCGATATGTTAGAGATAGCGATAGGTTAGAGCTAGCGATAAGATGGAGATAGCGATAGACATGGAGCTTGACATAGATAGAGGAAAAATCTGTACTTCTATCGAGCTTCATAAATACATATGTATTTTGTTTTAGAATTTTAGAAATTTTGAAAAAATTTATTTATCTCAATATGCCAATCTCTTAAAATTTGCCTTTTGCTTAAATTTTTACCGTCCACCCCCGCTTACTTTAACTTTATTTAACCACAATTTTAAATACAAATTTTCAAACGTTTCAAGAGAATTTCAAGTGTTTTCTTAACCTCCATTCGTTGGCTAACCAAACATTAAACGTACAAATTTAGCCAGCGGCTGACGTTTGCAATCGGCCTTCATGTGGCCAGAACAATACACATACCTATTAATATGCGCATGTGCGCATGTAAAAGTATTGGCCTTAAAACTCATACGAGAAGCATCTCTGATTGCTTTCAGTTGGTTGGATATTGGTCATTAGGTTGATTGTAGTAGTATTCAAACAAATAAACGTAGTTGGATACTTTTCTTCTTTGGATGCGTTACACATTCGGCATTGAGATGCTGGATGATTCAAATTTACTTCAATTATTGGATAAGAGGGCGGGTGAATGGAAGTGGGTGCGAAGTGAAGAAACAGAGAAACGGCTCCACCCCCCAACACACTTCCTTAAACTGTGGTGCCCCAAAAACCTTGCACGAGCAATGTTTGAATACCTTTGAAACTATTGTACCTAAACCTTCCTCAACGTTTTGTAATCTTGAAGATTTTCAAACGGTGTTCGCCCGGTAACGTATTGGGGTGGAAATAAACACAGACGCACGATGAACTTGTAGAAAATGTGTAACACATATAAGGTCCCTTACCTACTATTAAATTAACTTCGTCATGGGAAGTGTGGGATGGAAAAGGAGTTAAGAAGAAGTGGGAGTACCCTATTCGTTCCTACAGAGTAGATGGAGGAAGGTATACAGAAAGTAATGGAAATAAATTTCCTGATGTTGGTGATCTTCAAACTTTGTGATAGACTCCTTATAGATAAGTGGAATTAATGTAGGAGTTAAAAACGTGTTGCGGAATTAGAAGTAGGGAGTTTCGCAGTTGTGGCTAGCTCTCGGCGGCTTTATCATTCGTGGCCATGTTCTCCTTCTACCGAGCATCCCCGATCGTGGCCCCCCCCACCCCCCCCCCCAAAAACAACCAACCCCCCCGCCCCAAACAACAAAAAAAGCACCCCAAACACCACACCCTGGAAATAAAAAAATAAAAAAAATAAAGAATCAGCACCCACCCAGCATACTCTTGTCCCAAGTGACGACCTCTGAATGTTGTTTCTTTTTTTATCTTAGAGAGTGCTGAGTTATGGGTTTCGTGAGGATGGCTTATTCCCTTTTAAGTAAAAAAAAAGGATGTTTTAACGGGAAATGTTGTAAATAACTAGTTTTTCAATGAGCGATCTAAGGAAGTTTGCTGGGGAACCCGCACTGTGGTGACTCTCTTTGTTTGTTGGTTAACAACAAAGCTGAAACGTTTTATTCGGTTCACTATTAGCCGGCTAGTTTTAGCTTTATTTTGAATTAACTGCACCCACCCCAAACCACCATATTATCTCTCCCACCCATTACATTTTTTGGGAGGTTACAACCCCACTATGTAACCCTCCCCCCCCCCCAGCCCGTCATATAAACTTTCCTCTTCTCGCTCGACCACCAAATGTGGCTAAATAAGAGAGGGCTTATCCATGCAAAAATCGCAGTTGGCCCACACCACCCCTCCCCACCAAAGTGTTGCACCACAACCAGCGCTAATCCCCCTCACCCCCAAAATAAAAAAAAAACCAAGCCTCCAGCCTCTCCCTTTCAACTAAACCCTCAAAGCACAACCCCCACCACAGCACCAAAAACCGACCCACACCTCCTTTCTTTATCTTCCCCTGTGTGCTGATGTTGCTCCCCACATCTCAAAACCCACACACCCACAAAACAAATCACCAGATCCCCCCCCCCAGTTCCTTCTTGTGTAGTCCTTCTCTGCTTTTCCTTTCTTCTTGGCCTTTGTCCGAGGTACACATCAAAACGGGCATACAACAAACCCCATCCCCTATTTCTCATACTCACCCCCCGCGATTCTTGCTCCCCGTCAATCATTCCTCACGTGTGTTAACAAGGAAAAACAACCCAACTTCCCAAATACGAAGAGGCCCCTACGACTTCCCCACCACCCGCTGCCCCCAATTCCCACGTTTCCTGCCACCCCACATACTGACCCTTGGGGAACCCCCCCCCCCCCTCCCCCCCCCCCCTCCTCCACCCCCCTCCTCTTCCCTTCCACCCCCCCCCGCTCTTACATCTCTTCGTCTTTCTTCCCCTTTTTTTTGGTTTCTTCGTTTCTCTTTCTTCCCCTCCCTCCCCCTGTGCCCTTCCCCCCCCCCCCCCTCCTCTCCCCCCCCCCCCCCCCCCTCTCCGTCCCCCCCCCCTCTCCCCCTCCCCACCCCCCCTGTTCCTCCCCCGCCCCGCCCCTCCTCGCCCTTCTCGCCCTCCCCCCCCCCCTCCCCCCCGCCCCCCCTCCCCCTCACCCCCGCCCCCCCCCCCCCCCCCCCCCCCCCCCTCCCCCCCCACCCGCCCCTGTCCCTTCTCCCCCATCCTCCCCGCCCTCCCCTCTTTCCCCCCCCCACGTCTCTTTTTTTCTTTTTCCTCCCTCCCCTCCCCCCCCCTCCCCTCCCCCTCTCTTCCTCTCCCCCCCTTTTTCCTTTCTTTTGCCTTGCTGTTTTCTGTTTTCCCCCCCCCCCCCCCCCCCTACCCCACCCTTCCGCCCCCCGGCATCATTAGAAAAAAAAAACAACTTCGTAAAAATAATTTTTAATTAAAATTAAATATCAAAAAAAAAAAAAAAGTATTAGAATAGGGACAAATTATATTCTAATAAATTTTAATTTATAGAAAATTTATTTTGATTAATTTAATGTGTGACTAATTAGTGGTACATTATATAATGTGGTTTAGTAATTTTATTTAAGTTTTTTATTAATGTTGAAAATAATATAGTAATAGAAGTTTGATTTAAATTATTCCTTTATAATAAAAAAAAAATTAAAAAAAATATTCTAAAAAAATAAACTAATTAAACAGAATGAGAATATATATTAATATATTTTTAAATTTAAAAAATTTATTTTATAATTTTAGTAATATTTTATTATATTAATTTATAACTTGTGGTATTCTATAAATAAATTGTGTTTGGAATAATATTTAATTTTTTTAAATAATTTATTATTTTAAAAAAAAAATATATTTAAATAATTTTTATTTAAAAATTATTTTTAATTTAAATATAATATATGTAGGTGTGATTATTAAAAATAATTAATATATTAATTTATTAAATAATTAAATAAAATACATATAAATTATTTTATTAATAATAACTAATTTAAAAATCTTTAAATTTTTATAAAATTATTTAATTTATTCTAATATTTTTTAATATAAAATTAAATTTATATTAAAAATTAATTAAATAATTTTTTAAAATAAATTTTTTTATAATTTTAATACTATTTAATAAAAAATAAATAAATTATAATTTTATATTTTATTTATTTTAATATGTATTTATTTAAAAAGTTTTTTCATTTAAGGGGTGGGATTATTAATCGGTAATATAAATATAATAAATAATTTTTTTAATAATTTATTAATATTTTTTTTAAAATTTATTTATATTTTAAATATTATATTTATTTAAATAAATTTATTATGTAATAAATATTTAATTAATTCTTTAATTTTTTATAATATTAAATATAATATTATTTACATTTTTTATATTTATATTATATAAATAATATAAATGTATTATTAATTAAATGATTTTAGTGTGGAATATATTGGTATATAAATTTATTATACTATTTTTATATTGTTTTTATTATTAATTAATAAAAAATATAATAATCTTTTTATTATTCATTATAAATTTTATATTTATATTTATAATTAATTTTTTTTTGTTTTTTGTTTTTTTGTTTGATTTTTGTGTTCTTCTGTTTTTCTTGTTCAATATATAAAAATTAAAAATATTAAAAAATAATAATTATTAAAAAAATAAAAATTATATAAATATAATTTATATATAAAAAAAAAAAATAAATAAAATTAAATATATTTTAAAAAAATTATATTAAAAGAATAGAAAAAGAATTTAAGAAATAATACGTTATAATATTTTAATATTTATTTTTTTTTTTATCTTTTTTTTTTTTTCGTGTCGGTTTGTTTTTTTTTTTTTGTGTGATTTTTTTTTTGTGGATGTTTTTTTTTGATTGTTTTCTAAAATTAAAATGTAATGTAAAAAAAATATTAATAAAAAAAAAAAATATAATAAATAATTAATTTATAAAAAAATTAAAAAATAAAAAAAAAAAATATTATACAAAAAAATAGTGTGTAATATTAAAATGTTTTTTTTTATAATTTAATTATATTAAGGTTTTTTTTTTTGTCTTTGGTTTTTTGTTTTCTTTTTTTGATTTTTTGTCTTTTATTTTTATTTTTTTTTCTGTCGTTTTTTTTTTTTTTTCGTAGTTTTTTGTTGATTTAATTTTTTTTTATTTTTTTGGTTTGTTTTGTTTGTTATTGGCTGGTTGTTTTTTTTTTGGTTATTTTTTTTTTTCTTTTTTTTGCTATTTTTTTTTTTTTTTTTTTTTTTTTTTTTTTTTATTTTTTTTTTTTTTTTTTTTTTTGGTTTTTTATTTTTTTTTTTTTTTTTTTTTTTTGTTTGTAATTTTTTGTTTTTTTTTTGATTTTTTTTTTTTTTTTTTGTATTGTTTTTTTTTCCATTTTTATTATAATATTATTTAAAATTTTTTTTTTATTTTTACTAATTATATATATTATATATTTTACTTTTCTATTATTATTTTAAATAAAATATATAATTTTATTTATAATATAAAATTTTTATTATATTATAAAATATAATTTTATTATATTTTTATTTAAATTATAATAATATTTTATTATTTTTTTCATATTATTTTTCTATTTTTTTTTTTTTTTTTTGGGTTTTTTTTTTTTTTTTTTTGTTTTGTTTTTTGTTTTGATGGAGTTGTCTTTTCTTAACTTTTTTTTTGATTTGTTTGACAGTGCCGGAGTTAATTTTTTTTGATTTTTGACATAGGCTAGTGGATGCCGGTTTTATGTATTTTTTTTTGGGTTCTTGATATTCAGGTCTATTCGTTATTTTTTTTTTTTTTCGTTCTTTGAACTTTTGTATATTTTTTAAAACAAACTAATTTCAAATGAAGGAAAATAAAAATATAGAAATAAAAAAAAAAAAAAAAAATAAAAAATAAAATATCGCACAAACATATTTTTTAAAAACTAAATAAAATAAAACAAAAGGGGAAGGAAAAAAAAAAAAAAAAAAAAAAAAAAATAGCGATAAATGGGTATAGGGGGGAAAAAAATATTAGAGAAAAAAAAACAAAAAAAAAAAAAAGCAAAGTATTTACATCCCTTAGTAAAAAAATGGAAAAATAAGTCCAAAACGCAACCACCAAAAAAAAAGAAAAAACAAATTAGAAAAACATAAAAAAAAAAAAAAAAAAACACAACAAATAAAACCAAAATGAAGAAAGGATGTAAAAAAACAAATAGAAAAATAAAAAAAAAAAAACTATATTAAATAATTGTATAATATAAATTATAACAGAAAAAAAAAAATTTATAAATTATATTAAAAAAAAAAACAAAAACCAAATTTAAAACTCATATAACCACAAAAAAATAAAAAAAAAACACAAAAAAGACTAAAGAACAAGAGGGGTTTTTTTGGGGGTTTTGTGAGCATCCTGTTTTTCAAAAAAAAAAAGAAATAAAAACAGAACAAAATTTTTAAAAAAAAAGCAAAAAAAAAAACACAAATAAAAAAAAAAAAAAAAAAAAACATACAAAAAAAAAGTAATGAAATAAAGATACAAAAGAAAACAACAAATAACAAAATAAAAAAAAAAAAAAAACAAAAAAAAAGAAAAAATAAAAAAATCAACAATAAAAAACAAAAAAAAAAAAAAAAAAAAAAAAAAAAAAAAAAAGGTAAGTGTAAATTATTATTTAATTATTTTAATTTATGTTTAAATAATTTTAATTATTCGGATATTTATTTAGAATATAAGATCTATTAGTTTTTGATATAAATTTTTATAATTGTAGATATAATATTGGAGGGACTATTAATAGTAAAAGTTTATAATGTAGTAGTGATTGAATAATTAATCCTAAAAATTGAAAGATTATGAGCTAGGTGATTTAGAAAAAATAAAAAAGTTAAAAAAATTTAGGATAAAGGTGAGGATTCTAATCGCTTATGTTTGAGAAGTAGTATATAAACAGTGGGTATAATTTTGATAGTGTGAGGTAGTTTTGTATGTTGTCTTTTAATATTTAGGTGAAGGTTATGTTTGGTATTAGGAAATCTAGCTAGTGTACCTGTCAACTTGGTACATAGATTACCTTATGTAACCCATTTGCCAGAAAAAGGTGTTATTGATTTAGGATATGGTAAGAATGATCATAAATGATTATTATCAAATTGTGATATCACTTAAGTTAACTAATTATGAAGATTTATTTATATTAGTAAAGGGTTGGAACGATTGAATATAAGACAATAATTAGTTTGGCGTTATATATAATATGAGTTCAAATATTGCAATTGGCCAAAGACAAGAAAAGAAAAACAAAAGAAGAAGATAAACGTATAGAAAAAACAACAGGAAAGAAAAAAAAGATAATAACCAAATAAAAAAAATTAAAATTGAAATAAAAAAAAAATAAAAATAGATATTTATTAAAAAAAATAAGATAGAATAATTAATTCCCAGTGTATGTGTTAAGTTAAATAGTGAAAAGTATTTTATCAAAATGATTTTAATTAATAAATAAATAATAAGGTATAAATTAATTAAAATGATCATTTAATATAATATCAGAAAAAAATTATAGAGGAAAAAAAAAAAAAACACAAAACCAAACACAAAAAAAAAAAGATAAAAAGTGGGTGGGTGGCATCGATGATATTATATATATTTTTTGTTGTTGCTGTGTCGTGGTTGTAATTTTTTTGAAGTTGATGCAACGCTTGTGATTATTCTCTTTTATACTCCTTTTTAAATATTTTTGCTTTCATTAATGAACGCCCTTTCCTTGTTTTGACGGTGTTGTTTTGGGATAGGTTTTTTTTGTTCTGAGTGTTTTTTTAATTTATAGGCTTCAATGAAACAAAAAAAAAATAAAAACAAAAAGACAAAAATAAAAAATTAAGAGAAAAAAGAAAAAGTATTAAAAAATAAAAAATAATGGAAAGCAAAAATAAACTAAACAAATAATAAAACCACATGTTTCCTTAACAAATCATATATAAAATTGGCACAATAAATAAAAAGATAAACACAATATATTTAAATTAACACATTCTAAAATCAAAATGAATATATTCAAATTTTTAAAATTACAAAACAAAAATAAAAGAAAAAA
>JARSSU010038214.1:0-62207 GCA_029619165.1 Eurosta solidaginis | reverse complement strand
AGTAAAACAAAATGAAAAAGTTCTGCAGGGCGAGATCAAAAGCCCTGGAATCTTGGCAGGGAATACTGTTTGTGGTATTACATATATAAACAAGTAAGGAAGGTTATGTTCGGGTGTAACCGAACCTTAACATACTCAGTTGATAGCTATTGTGACAACATAAGGGAAAATAACCATGTAGGAAAATGAACCGAGGAAACCCTGGAATGTGTTTGTATGACATGTGTATCAAATGAAAGGTGTTAATGAGTATTTTAAAAGGGAGTAATCCTTAGTTCCATAGGTGGGCGGCGTTTCGAGATATCTCCATAAAGGTGGACCAGGGGTGACTTTAGAATTTGCTTGTACAATATGGGTATCAATAGAAAGGTGTTAATGAGTATTTTAAAAGGGAGTGATCCTTAGTTCCATAGGTGGATGCCGTTTGGAGATATCGCCATAAAGTGGACCAGGGGTAACCCTAGAATTTGTTTGTACCATATGGGTATCAAATTAAAGGTATTAATGAGGGTTTTAAAAGGAAGTGGTGGTAGTTGTATAGGTGGTCGCCTTTTCGAGATATCGCCATAAACAATCCAATTACCACGTTTCATCCCTTTTTTCGTATTTGGAATAGAATTATGGCATTTTTTCATTTTCCTAATTTTGATATCGAAAAAGTGGGCGTGGTCATTGTCGGATTTAGTTAATTTTTTATACCAAGATAAAGTGAGTTCAGGTAAGTACATGAATTAAGTTCAGTAAAGATATGTCGATTTTTGCTCAAGTTATCGTGTTAACGGCCATGCGGAAGGACAGACGGACGACTGTGTATAAAAAACTGGGCGTGGCTTCGACCGATTTCGCCCATTTTCACAGAAAACAGTTAGCGTCATAAAATCTATGCCCCTACCTTTCAAAAGGATTGGTAAATTTTTGTTCGACTTATGGCATTAAAAGTATCCTATAAAGTTAAATGAAAAAGGCGGAGCCACGCCCCATTTTGAAATTTTCTTTTATTTTTGTATTTTGTTGCACCATATCATTACTGGAGTGAATGTTGACATAATTTACTTATATACTGTAAAGATATTAAATTTTTTGTTAAAATTTTACTTTAAAAAAAATTTTTTTTCTTAGAGGGCGTGGTCCTTCTCGATTTTGCAAATTTTTGTTAAGCGTACATATAGTAATAGGAGTAACGTTCCTGCCAAATTTCATCATGATATCTTCAACGACTGCCAAATTACAGCTTGCAAAACTTTTAAATTACCTTCTTTTAAAAGTGGGCGGTGCCACGCCCATTGTCCAAAATTTTACAATTTTCTATTCTGCGTCATAAGTTCAACTCACCTACCAAGTTCATCGCTTTATCTGTCTTTGATAATGAATTATCGCACTTTTTCGGTTTTTTCGAATTTTCGATATCGAAAAAAGTGTGCGTGGTTATAGTCCGATGTCGTTCAGTTTTAAATAGCGATCTGAGATGAGTGCTCAGGAACCTACATACCAAATTTCATCAAGATACCTCAAAATTTACTCAAGCTATCGTGTTAACGGACGGACGGACGGACAGGCTCAATCAAATTTTTTTTCGATCCTGATGATTTTAGATATATGGAAGTCTATATCTATCTTGATTTCTTTATACCTGTACAACCAACCGTTATCCAATCAAACTTAATATACTCTGTGAGCTCTGCTCAACTGAATATAATAATTAGCGGTACCCGACAGATGATGGTCTGGGTCACCTTGGTCCACATTTTGGTCGATATCTCGAAAACGCCTCACATATACAACTACCACCACTCCCGTTTAATACCCTCATCAATGCCTTTATTTTTGATACCCATATCGTACAAACAACTTACAGAGTCACTCCTGGTCCACCTTATAACGATATTCCGAAAAGGCGTCCACCTATAGCACTAAGGCCCACTCCCTTATTGTTTAAAAAGTTTTAAATTGAAATTGAATGAAATTAAAAATGCAATATTAAATGAGAGGTTTCCAGTGAAATGTTTCAAAATGTGTTTAAAGCGATAAATTGTTAAAAAATTAGGTTCAGATTTCTAACTGTGCATTTGCACCCGAAAAATTCAAACAAAAAAAAATTTAAATAAAAAATAAAGTTCCACAACTGTATATAAATGCGCCACAAAACTTTCTGGCTTTAGTTTCTTTATACTAAACTAGCAGCGCAAAACGTCAGGAACTAGTAAAATGAATTTCGCACAAACATATCGTGATCCTGGTTTAGTACTAAAGCGGTCTTTTGACCCGTATAAATTCGCAAAATGGCGATATTTGGTACATATATTTTATGCGGCAGGGTATGTATGCGGGGGTTTATTGGTCTCTTGGCAAATTGTAGTCACAGCTGCGGCATGCCTGGGCGCTCAGATTCAAATTTCATATACGTTTCACTTAGTCCAAAAGCTTTTTGGGACCAGCTCGCAAAATGAGGAGGTATATCATCAAAAGATTGGTTCAGAATGCAGAAATGGCGTTAATGATATTGCTGGAATTGTACTGCATGCACCCTTTGAAAGTTTCTGATGGAGCGGAAAACAATACCACTTTGCACAACTGGACTTCGGTGGGCAAAACGATGGAAATTAGAGAATGGACTCAACCTACCACAGAACGTGATGCACTCTTGTAAACATATGAGGTACTATAGTAGCAGCAGTGGATGTAGGAATTACCCCGTAGGAAAAAATATGTATTGTGCAGAAGTTAAACGGATATTTGTGGGATGGATATGCTGGAGCACCGGGCGTCGTGATCGACGACTTTGTGCGGTGGGAAATATATTCGGAGTGGGAAGAAAATCCGAAACGTTATATAAATTTAAATGATCCACAAATCAGAGTTTCATAAACAGATTTGATTATGGGTGAATTATTACTCTATCTCGCTGAACTCTCCACTTCAGATTTATTTCATAAACGTCTCAGCTCACGTTAAAATATATGAATTAAACTGATATAGGGCATTTTGGAATAAAATCTGAGAAAGTGAACTGTGGTGCGAGTAAAATGTATCTTATATACAAAAAATAAATTTAACCTTTAAACAATTTTCAATTTCTTTTATCTTTTTAAAATAAATGTCTTTCCTTTGTAATTCTATAAATATGCCTCAATGTATTGTTGTACAAAGTTGAAAAGTGAAAAAAAGTTGATTTGTCGCATAGTGTTATCATTATAAATACGAAACAACAGGTTTGACTCACTTATTTACTTTGACTTCCCCTATTCATGATATTTGGCATATCTTTATTAACTTTCCAATGCAAACCCAGCAATTTTTCCTCCAAAAATATCATGAGTTTCAGGTCTAATTATAATAAGATTAGTAAAATAACAGTTGCAATAAGTATTGAAAGTGCTATAACTTCTTTGTTTATTATTTTAGTAATATCGTTTCAAAGCAACATTTTCTTGAATTTTTAAGTACTTTCGTTTGGTAAGGCAAAAAGGAATCGGTAAGGGGGGTAAAATTTTGTTAGCTCATCTTATCATGTTAAAACGACTTCACAGCTTAAAAGACATTAAACGGAAATGTGAAGCTTCTCAGGCCAAAATAATGACATATCAATTTTAAAAATCGGACGTCAAATAACCAAGTTACAAGGAAAAAACCTTTTCGGCTGTATTTCGAAGGATCAAAAAAAATAAAAAAAGAATTTTCCGAAACCCTCTCAACATAATCTTTAAATTAGGGACGGACATTAGCAACTTTTTTTTTCGACCCAGTCTAATGTATATTATTTTATGTCATCCAACTTCGCAGATATGATTTCAATGGCTAAATCAACCGGGATGCTTTGGAACAAGGAGACTATGTAAAATGAAACAAGGCTTTCGTCATCATAAATATATGCGCCATTGGCATTTCTCTTAAATTCTGTTCAGTCCTTGACGTTGTATTTAGAAGAAATAGTGATATTTTTGAGTATTCTCACGACATACCATGACAATGTCATGGAGGAAGCTGCTAACTAGATTCGAGACGGAAGCTGTTAGCAAACCACACCTACTTACAAAGTATGTAGATGACTTATTTGCCATTGTAAAACTGGAAGATATTGAAAACGTTCTCACTCAACTCAACAGCTACAGTAGAAGCATTAAATTTACAATAAAGGTGGATGTCCAGGGTGGGGGTCAATTAACGTATTTGGACATTAATCAACAGAAGAAACAACAAATTTATATATTGACTGGTACAGAAAACCCACAGGAAGACTAATTTTTATTCAAAACATGAAAAGAACAATTTTAAAATACCGCCAAAAAGCTTCATAAGACGGGCACTTACAATAACGACAGAATGTATCACAAGAAGAATATTACTATCGTCAAAAAACTCTAGAGGAAAATGGGTTCCAAGTAGATTTGTCACTAAACTGGTCCGAAATGTTTATACCAGAGCACGTAATGAACGAGAAAGAAGAAGCTAATAACAAAAATATATAAAGCGATAATCTATGTCCCAAGAATAGCAGAGAGGATCAAGAGGATCGGATTATATGACAAAGAAAAGGTCAAAATAGCGTTTACATACAACAATACATTGAGACATATTTACAGCAATGCAAAGGACAGAATTCCAAAGGATGAGAAATCCAACGTAATATGTATACAGGATCCCAAGCAACGGTCACGGGTCTCATTATGCGAGAAGGTATATGTGGGGACAACCAAATTAAAATTAAAGACAAGGATTTCCGGCTATAAGTCCAATATTAAACTTACCAACAGCGCTTCGGAAAAATAAAAACGCCTTACCGGCCCAATGTAAAGATACGGGCCACGATCCCGATTTCCAAAATTTTATTATATGGACATAGAGAAACAATATAATAAGCGCTTTACCATGGAAATGCTCCACATTATGAACACGCCTAACGGTAAGAGAATTACTTTTAAAAGTGACACTGACCAATGCGCATACATACTATACATATCGCAATTTATTGCTTAAGCAAAAACCACACACAATGCCTTCAGAAATTATTCCGCTGGCAGCATATTGTAACGAATTTACTGCAATTCCCCTTATTTGCAACCTTCTGCTAACATTCGAATCACTAAACTGTTGAATAAATAACTCCACTATTCAATAATGCAAAAATGGTCTTTATTAAAGTACTTCATAATAACACTACTATTGCTCGCCAAATAGCGTCTTAAATCAAACTGATTGTCGTGCCTCTACTGTTGCTGCCTTTTATACTGTCTGTTTTCTCGTTGCATATTTCTAGGCTTTTCTATTTCCAGAACTTACTAGTTAGTTATCAGTTATAAAATTACTCAGCTGTAACTACAGATGCATTAGTTTTATAGCTTCTCTCAAACCCCATGCGCTGTATGTGTGAGCGACACTTCCACAACCATTGCATAGTTTCGGGAGTATCTCAGATTTATGCATGTGGTTGTGCGTTGCTTCTCCGCTGCGTGTACGTACATATGTGTAGACATAATGATTGAATTATTGATGTGCATACAAGTCACTGCTTAGCATCGGCTTAGAGATGATACTATCCCTTAGTGCTGGTAATATTCGTCACACTGCCCTCCACCTAAGTCTGATCGTCCCGATCAGAAAAATCTCTCGATCTAAACGCTGCCAGCCTTTCCAAATGAACCACTTTCATTTTGGTTCGTGGTTTGCCAATGGTTTGTATACGGTAAACTACATCGTTGATCCGTTTTACAACTTTGTATGGGCCTTCCCAATTACACTGCAATTTCGGGGACAAACCTTTTTTCGTTGTGGGTTGTATAATAGCACCAAGTCTCCTTCCTGAAACCCCTTCCGAATTAATTGCTTTATCGTATATGGCTTTCACCTTGTCACTCATAATCTTTGCTCGTTGCCTTACTAGATCGTGTATCTCTCTCAGCTCTTCTTCCAAGACACCAGTGGATTTCTTGACATTCTCTCCGCATCGGCATCTATCCCATACTTCAAGTCAGCTCGCAGTCGAAGGTCATTGCCAAAAATTACCTTTGCGGGAGTTTGGCCCGTTGTCTCATGTACTGCCGATCGGTAAGCCATGAAGAATAATGATATGTGTGTATCCCACTCCTTATGGTACTTGTCTACTACTTCCCTTAAAAGCTCCTCCGATGTTCTATTGAAACGTTCCACCATACCATCGGACTAGGATGCAATGCCGATGTCCGTGTTTTTTCGAATGCCCAACTTCTTACACATTTCTTGGAACACAGCTGATTCAAAATTCCTGCCTTGGTCAGAAAAGTAACTCCATTGGTACACCATACCTTGCAACCCATCGTTTGTTACCACTTCTGCTACTGTTTCCGCTTCTTGATTGGGTATACCTCGGCCATTTACTGAAATAATCCATAACCACCAGTACGTATTTGTTTCCGCGCTAGTAGGAAATGACCTGCGACATCAGGTGCCCGAAATATACTGCTTCATTTGCCCATGACTTCGTGTTTTGGGCTCTTTCGCTCTGTTGCAAACCTCGCAGTTGGCAATCCACTCGGTGACCGACTGACGGCAACCAACCCAATAGAATCTCTGCTTAATTTTCTCGAGCGTCTTCGTGATTCCAAGATGACCTCCACTTGGACCATTATGCAGCTCGCTGAGCACGTCAGGAATCCTCCTTCTGGGAACAACTATCAGTTTCTTCTTGCATTGACCATCCTCACTCTCCCATACTCGATGAAGGCAACCGGATATCAATTCTAAACTGTTCCACTGTGCCCAATATGATCTTCGCAATGGGACTCTGCTGACATCTCCTCTCTGTTTGGTCTTTCGTTTCGTTCGAGCCCTTGCATAACATGTGACAGATCTGTATCTTCTAGCTGACGCTTCCTTAGCTGTTCATTGCCCATCATTGTACATGTTATAGTCATTAGCCGGACATATATAATGTCTTCTTAGCCTCGGCCTTTGAACAGTGCTTGCATTCCAAACTACATGGTCTTCGTGACATTGCATCAGCATTCCATGGGTACTACCTTTTCGATGCTCAATGGAAAAGTCAAAGCTTTGTAGTCGCTCGATCCACCGAGCCAATTGTCCTTCCGGATTACGGAACTGCAGAAGCCATTTCAACGCTGCGTGATTTGTCCTGACGCGGAATCGCTGGCCGTAGAGGTATTTGTGAAAATGTTTAATGCACTCTACCAATGCCAACAGCTCTCTCCGTGTAACGCAATAGTTCCTCTCTGGTTTTCCAATCGAACGGATGTAATATGCAACTACCTTCTCCTGTCCATCGACCAGTTGTGATAAAACGCCTCCTATAGCATATCCGCACGCATCTGTATCTAGAATAAACGTTGCTCCTGGAATCGGATATGCCAAATTGGGGCAGTGCACAAACGCTCTTTCAATGTTTGGAAAGCTACTTCTTTATCCTTCTTCAATTCAAAAGCTTATTTTTTCTTGTTAGCTCGTGGAGGCTATGGGCTACGCTCGCAAATTTGGTACAAATCGGCGGTATATGTGCACAGCCCAAGGAAACTTCTCAATTCATGCAGATTCTGTGGTCTTGGCCAATCCTTCACTGCTTCTATCTTTTCATTCGCGGTGCAGATGCCCTCCGTCGTTACTTTATGACCCAAGTAACTAACTTGCTTCTTGAACAGAGAACACTTTTTGGGACTAAGTTTCAGACCAGCACCAGCTATTCTTTGGAAAACCTCCTCCAAGTTCTTCAGATGTTCTTCGAAGTTCTTTCCCAATACGATGATGTCGTCTAGGTACACTAAGCAAGTTTTCCAATGTAGTCCTTTCAGTACCTGATCCATGAGTCTTTCAAAAGTAGCTGGTGCATTACATAGTCCAAAAGGCATCACTGTAAATTGCCAAAGACCATCACCGACACTGAAGGCTGTTTTCTCTTTGTCTTCCTCCTTCACTTCCACTTGCCAGTAGCCGCTTTTCAAGTCCAGTGTGGAAACCCATTTCGTACCAGAGAGCGAGTCCAGAGTGTCGTCAATTCTTGGCAATGGGTAGCTATCTTTTTCGTAACGTCATTCAACTTCCGGTAGTCCACGCAAAACCTCATTTTTCCATCCTTCTTCTTTACAAGTACTACCGGTGAGCTCCATGGACTAGCTGATGGTTCGATGACGCCGCTGTCGCTCATTTCTTGTATGATTTGACTCACAACTTCCCGCTTCGCCAGTGGAACACTACATGGAGCTTGACGGATCGGCCTCGCATCTCCAGTGTAATTTGATGTTTCACAACGTTGGTGCGGCCTGGTTTGGAGCCATCTTGGTCAAATATGTTCCCGTACTTTAGGAGCAGTTGTTTTGCCTTACTCTGATAGTCTTCCTCTAGTCCCTCCGTCCATGCCATGATGTCATCTGAAAGATCAATATTGCTAGTTGAAACCTCTTCCTGGAGCTGTTCACAATTGATTATTACTTCAGCCTCTTGGCATCTTCCCAAAATAGCTCCTCTGGTCAGTTTGAGTGGTGACTTGAACTCATTGAGTACTCTTACCGGGATACGTCCATCCTGTTTTGTTATAGCCAGGGTTTTTCTACAAGTATGTTCGGTGTTGATTTGTTTGCTGCCTCGACAACCCACAATTTGTTTGTCCCACAATCTCCATCAACCTTTGCCCAGATGACTGCTTCGGATTTTGGTGGTATTTGCTGACTCTCTTCCACCAGCACTCGTTTACTGCTGTACCCTCTCTCGTAGCCGAAATTAAGTGGCACATCCATGTTCTTATATCGCATCGTCTTCTTTGCATATCGATCTTGATGCCTTGGTCGATTAAGAAGTCCACTCCAATTATGATTTCATCAACAATCTCTGCCACTATAAAATTGTGTAGTACCGTGACGTTCCCAATTGCTACTTCACATGCTACTTCTCCAATTACCTGGGTGTCCTCTCCCGTGGCTGTACGTAATTTTGCTCCAAGCAAAGGTCTTATCTTCTTGTTGACTAAATCTGATCGAATGATGGAATGAGATGCACCCGTATCTACAGTCAGATAAACGTTCCTTTCCATCCACATGTCCTCCGACAGTAAGATTGCTTGACCTTCTTCCAATTTGCGAGATAGAGATTATGGGGCATTCAATTGAGGGAGCCAGCTGTCGCCCCTTGCTGGCTGACTCGCTTTAGTTTAACGATTGGGTGGATTTGGAGATTTGCTCATCTCCAAATCGGATGACGAACACGCCGAATTTAAAAAAAAATTTTTAGAAGTCAAATTTTAATAAAAATTTAATATTTTTACCATGATACAAAAAATGGAGGTAGTTCCATTCAGTGTGACATTAGCCACTTGACTTTTGCGGGGGACAATGACAATTTCAGCAAAAAACAAGCTACCAGATTGAAAAATGTGACGAATTTTTATAATGTTGATGGATTTCATATTAACGAATACGACTAAATACTTTCATAGTTATTTTGAATAAAACAAATATATCAAAACTTTTAATAGTTTTCTAGCTCCTGAAAATTGTTTTGGTGGAAGAAACATGTATCGAAATATAATAAGCAAGGGAATATAGCCCGTAAGTTTGCTTAGAATATTTTGACAAAACATACACGTTTATCAATTGCTTGCTCAAAGGAGGTCCTTATAAACCGACACCGCAATTTCTTGATAAATTGGCTACAGTTCCACATTTTATATTTTTTGTATTTATTGTATAATTCAAGCGTAGCCCTTGAGGAAGGAATTGTTGAACCATTTTTTAGGAAAAATGCTCTGTCTTGCAGGTTAGTACTAGTTACGAGTGTTTTTGCACCGTTGTACCAGGGGTCACCTTGGGGCAGCCCCGCCTATACACATTCTGTACCCTTTTAGCATTGACATAGATGTGCAGACTTTGTAGGTACACTTTTTCTCAACATGCCTTGAGAAATGTTCACTGTAGGGGCATGATAATAGGGCCATGCTAGAACAGCAGGATTTTTCGTGTATTTTTTTTTCTTTCTAGGGGTAAAGCTGCCATAAAGATATGAGTGATTATACACTATTTTTCAATAAAATTACATGTTTTACTGTATTCTCAATCGATATGTATGCACATAAATCGTGCTAAAGCATATTATTATTGTCTCAATTGCCCATTGCGTTTTCATCCTAAAGAAAATTTCTTTCCTAAAAAACCGCAATTTCGCCTTAAACAGTAACGATATGGCAACGCTTCTGGCAAAACAACAAACATTATGAAACTTCAAAAATCACCAAATACGTCAAAAAATTTTGAGTGGAACTACCTTCTTTTTTGTATCATGATCTTTACAGTATAAAGTAAATTAGTAAACATTCAAAGCATATGTTGTGCAACAAAATACATTTTAAAATGGGCCGTCCCGCCCTTTTTATTTAATTTGTCTAGAATACTTAAGTCGAACAAAAATTCACCAATCCTTGTGAAATTTGGTGAGGGCATAGCTTCTATGACGATAACTGTGTTCTGTGAAAATGGGTGAAATCGGTTGAAGCCAAGCCCAGTTTTTATACACAGTCGACCGTCTATCCCTCCGCTCGGCCGCTAACACAATAAATTGAGCAAAATTCGATATATCCTTACTAAACTTAGTTCACGTATTTACCTGAACTCACTTTATCTTGGTATTAAAAATGGGCAAAATCCGGCGTGGTCATGCCCACTAATTAGAAGAAAATGAAAAAGTTCTGCAGGCCAAATCAGAAGCCCTTGGAATCATGGCAGGAATACTGTTCGTGGTATTACATATACAAATAAATTAGCGGTACACGACAGATGATGATCTGGGTCACCCTGGTCCACATTTTGGTCGATATCTCGAAAACGCCTTCACATATACAACTAAGGGACACTCCCTTTTAAAACCCTCATTAATACCTTTAATTTGCTACCCATATCGTACAAACACATTCTAGAGTCACCCCTGGTCCAGCTTTATGGCGATATCTCGAAAAGGCGTCCACCTATAGAACTATGGCCTACTCCCTTTTAAAATAATCTTTAACACCTTCCATTTGATACCCATGTCATACAAACACATTCCAAGGTTACCCTAGGGTAATTTTCCTACATGGTGGTTTTCCCTTATTTTGTCTCTAAAGCGCTCAGCTGAGTGTGTAATGTTCGGTTACACCCGAACTTAGTCTTCCTTACTTGTTTTAATTTTTATTTATTTTATTATATTATACCAGCAGACCCGGAAGACGTTGTTTCGTCCTAACTTTGGTCTATCTGCATAAGTTTTAAGACGTTTTTACCTCTTACTCTCCCTTCCCCTCTTTCCCCTTTTCATTTTATTCACTCCTTCTGCCTTTCTCTTTCTCCCTCTCCATCTTTTCCGCTTCATCTATCCCGATCTCTCTATTTCTTCAAACTCTTTCTCTTTTCCCTTCTCATTTTTCTCTTCTCTCAAATTTGTTTATTCTTCTCCATCCCTTGTTGGTAGACGAAAAATTAAAATAGTGGTAGAACTTGGTAAATTTTTTTTCCGGCTTACGAAGTTTGAAGGTCGAAATTCTACATTTCGAAATTTTATTTTATATTTTTGTTAACGCGTTCAGCAAATTGAAAAAGTAAAAATGTGGGCGTGGTCCGCCCTTTTCCCTTATTAGAAGGGCTGGATTCTTTTTTTTGAGAAATTTAGTATAACAGCTGTTATACGAGGTGAAAAGTCAGAAGTCAGAGTCTGACTGTATTCATAATCTTTAAATTTAGGGGCCTTTTTTTTATTGTATGGGGACCAGCCCAGTCTAATATACATACTTAATAAAGGAAACTATTTACCACAATGTTGATTTTTTTGCATAAAGGAGAATCGATATTTTAAATACAATAAAAGGATATATGAACAGCGTACAGGAATACCCATGGGCTCACCAGCCTCCCCGGTCAAAGGGTCTCTCTCACGTGAGAAGGGGACAACCAAATTAAAATTAAAGACAAGGATTTCCGGCTATATGTCCAATATTAAACTTAGCAACAGCGCTTCGGAAAATATAATGGCCTTACCGGCCCAATGTAAAGATACGGGCCACTATCCCGATCTCCAAAATGTTACTGTATTGGACATAGAGAAACAATATAATAAGCACTTCACCATGGAAATGCTCCACATTCTGAACACGCCTAACCATAAGAGAATTAATTTTAGAAGTAACACAGACCGATGCGCATATGGATATTGCAATTTATTGCTTAAGCAACAACAACACAAAATGCAAGTCGCACGGCGCACATGAAAGAAAGCAGCGTTCAGCAATTATTCCGCTAGCAGCATATTTAAGATCACCGAATCAAAATGTTGGAGGGTGGAGCCGTGTGTAGAAGTCCACGAAAGTGGGAAAAGCTTCTGACCGCCATTCACCTGGGAATGGGCAGAGCGATTCTTTTGCATGCGGTTCAAGCAGCTCACTACTGCCGGTCGCTTGCGGCCAAGTATCCTCTGACGGCGACAACCTGGCTAGGGCACTCTGACATAATCGGTTTAAGGGCTAGCCGGGGAAGATCTCATCGGCAGCGTCTGTACACCTCTAGGTGTAGCTGCAAGCGGGCGTCTGTCTTGGAGCAAGCGGCTCGCTATATAAACGTGCCAAGTAATATTTTCACCCCCGCTGAGAGGGTTGTGCGCTGGGCTTGGGACCCGCCACGTAAAATCATACTCCAATGAAATATAACAACAAGCCTCGGATAAATACACTCTCTATTGATGACGACGGCCACCGTGGTGTGATGGTAGCGTGCTCCGCCTACCACACCGTATGCCCTGGGTTCGCACCCCGGACAAAGCAACATCAAAATTTTAGAAATAAGGTTTTTAAATTAGAAGAAAATTTTTCTAAGCCGGGGTCGCCCCTCGGCAGTGTTTGGCAAGCGCTCCGGGTGTATTTCTGCCATGAAAAGCTCTCAGTGAAAACTCATCTGCCTTGCAGATGCCGTTCAGAGTCGGCATAAAACATGTAGGTCCTGTCCGGCCAATTTGTAGGGAAAATCAAGAGGAGCACGACGCAAATTGGAAGAGAAGCTTGGCCTTAGATCTCTTCGGAGGTTATCGCGCCTTACATATTGATGACGACCAAGGCAAACGTTTGAAAGACAATGAATTGAGGGCATGCACCTGAAACGTCCGATCCCTGAATGGGATTGGTGCAGATGCCCGGCTGGTTGATGTCCTCATCAAAGCAAAATCTGACATCACCGCCATCCAACAAATGCGTTGGACGAAGCAAGGAAGAAAGAAGATCAAAAATTGTGACATCTATTGGAGTGGCCATACGAATAAGCGCAGTTTCGGCGTCGGATTTGTGGTGGGAGAGAGACTTTGTCGCCAAGTTCTGGCGTTCACACCTGTGGACGAACGTCTCGCCGCTATCCGAATAAAAGCAAAATTTTTTAATATATCATTCATTTGCGCCCATGCGCCGACAGAGGGGAAAGACGATGAGATGAAGGACACTTTTTAAGAACAATTAGAACGCACATACGAGCGCTGCCCCCGTCACGATATAAAAGTCGTGCTTGGTGACTTTAACGCCAGGGTGGGCAAAGAAGGTGTTTTTGGCCCTACAGTCGGATAGTTCAGCCTACACAATGAAACTTCTCCTAACGGACTGAGGCTGATTGACTTTGCCGGTGCTCGAAACATTGTCATATCCAGCACGAGGTTCATGTATAAAGGATACATCAAGCTACATGGCTGTCTCCTGATCGAAATACTCGCAATCAGATCGATCACGTTGTGATAGACGGACGGCATGCCTCCAGTGTTTTAGATGTGCGCACGATCCGAGGACCTAACATCGACTCGGACCATTATTCGTTGCACCCAAAATACGCACCGGCCTCAACGCGGCTAAAACCAAGGAACAAAAAACACAAGGAAAGCTAGACGTCGAAAAGCTTCAATCACAACAGACTGCCAATGATTTCGCAACTCGACTCTCACAGCTGCGCTCTGAGAGCACAACTCATCCTGAAGGAATACAGAAGAGGGGGAGCATATTTCCAAAGCACTCGTACTGCCGCCGAGGAAAAAATTTGTTAACGGCGACCACGAAAAAACAACTGGTACGATGAAGAATACCGCGTTGCAACTGAAAGAAAAGACGCTGCCTACAGGGCTACGTTAAAAGCGAGCGCGACAAGAGGAATGTGTGAACGCTATCGTGAGTTGAAAAAGGAAGCGAGACGCCTTTTCAGGAAGAAAAAAGGCAGAAGCAGAAAGGCGTGAGTGCGAGGAGCTTGAGCTGCTAGCCACCAGGAATAACGCCCGAAAATTTTACCAAAAAATACGGCGACAGACGGAAGGTTTTAAGACCGGGGCAAACTCCTGTAGGAACGAAAACGGCGACCTTGTAACTGATGTCCAGAGAGTGCTTAGATTGTGGAGGGAACACTTATCTGTTCTTCTAAATGGAGGCAGCAATTCACCGCGCAGAGATGAAGAACCCGATCCCGCAATCGATGATGATGGAATATATGCCCCCGTCCGATTATGACGAAGTTAGAATAGCAATAACCAGATTGAAAAACAACAAGGCCTTGGGCGCTGATGGATTGCCTGCGGAGCTATTCAAGTACGGCGGCGAGAAGTTGGTAAGGCGCATGCAACAGCTTCTTAGCAAAATATGGGCGGAAGAGTGCATGCCCGACGGTTGGATTCTAAGTGTTCTTTGCCCAGTCCACAAGAAGGGGGATACTGCAAAATGCACCAACTATCGTGGAATCAGCCTTCTTAATATCGCATATAAGGTCCTTTCAAGTGTATTGTGCGAAAGATTGAAGCCCACCGTGAACCGGCTGATTGGACCTTATCAGTGCGGCTCCAGACCTGATAAATCTACCATCGACCAGATTTTCACAATGCGCCAAATCTTGGAAAAAACCCGTGAAAAAAGAATCGACACACATCACCGTCGACTTTAAAGCCGCCTTCGACAGCACGAAAAGGAACTGCCTATATGCCGCTATGTCTGAATTTGGTTTCCCCGCAAAACTTATACGGCTGTGCAAAATGACGTTGAGCAACGCCATCAGCTCAGTCAGAATTGGGAAGGACCTCTCCGAGACGTTCGAAACTAAACGAGGTTTCAGACAGGGTGACCCCCTATCGTGCGATTTCTTTAATTTAATGCTGGAGAAAATTATACTAGCTGCAGAACTTAACCGCACTGGAAAAATATACTATAAAAGCATGCAATTACTGGCATATGCTGATGACATTGATATCTAAACACCCGCGCTGTTAGTTCTGCTTACTCCAAACTGGAAAAAGAAGCGGTAAAGATGGGTTCGGTGGTGAATGAGGACAAAACGAAGTACCTGCTGTCATTGAGCAAAGAGTCAGCGCATATGCGCCTTGGCAACCACGCTACTGTTGGCAGCCATAATTTCGAAATAGTAAAAGACTTCGTTTATTTGGGAACCAGCATCAACACTAGCAACAACATCAGCACTGAAATACAGCGAAGAATCAATCTTGCAAATAAAAGCTACTTTGGATAGGTAGGCAATTGAAAAGTAAAGTCCTCTCTCGGCGAACGAAAATCATACTCTACAAGTCACTTATCGTACCCGTCCTGCTATATGGGACAAAAGCATGGACCATGACAACAGCAGATGGAGCGGCTTTGGGAGTGTTCGAGAGAAATGTTCTTCAAAGATTTATGGACCTCTACGCGTTGGCGATGGCGAGTACCGAAGAAGATTTAATGATGAGCTGTACGAGCTATACGCAGACATCAAAAAGCCCAGCGAATTAAAACATAGCGGCTGCGCTGGCTAGGCCATGTTATGCGAATGAAAGATGATGCTCCGGCCAAGAAAGTGTTTCTATCGGAACCCGCCTATGGAAGCAGAGGTAGAGGGCGGCCCCCACTCCGTTGGAAGGACCAGGTGGAAAAGCATTTAAACTCCCTTGGTGTGACCAATTGGCGCCGGTTGGCGGAGGGAAGGAGCTACAGGCGCGCCTTGTTGGACGGCCATAACCGTTTAGACGGTTAAGCGCCAATTAAGTAAGTAAATCATAATGTTATATGACAACATATTTTTCTTCTATATATCCAAAACTAATCTTCGTCTTTATATATTTGTTTACAAAAGTCCTGAAGATGGCTTCAAATTGATGCCGAAATATCGACAAATTAAAAACCAATGCAATTTTAAACATTGTGTTTTATTTTACCTACGACCGTTGGCGCGTCATAAAATTAACACAACATAAAATTATAAGGCAATAAAAATTACTAAAATTTTTGAAACGGAGAGCACACCAAAAGAATGGAAACACCCATAAGGTGTAGCAAACCATCAAACGCAAATATAATAATTGGACCACCTGGTACATCAAACGATCCCAGCAAAAAGCACAACAAATCGTATGAAAGAACATACTATTTCAACCCTATTGAAAAAGTTAAATCCACATTCTATTTTAAAAGAAGAAAACAAGTTGAAAATTGTTTAAAGGTTAAATTTATTTTTTTGTATACAAGATACATTTTACTCGCACCACAGTTCACTTTCTCATGGAACCTCCCTTCAGATTTTATTCCAAAATGCCCTATATCAGTTTAAATTCAATATATTTTAACGTGAGCTGAGACGTTTATGAAATAAATCTGAAGTGGAGAGTTCAGCCGAGATGGAGTAATAATTCACCCATAATCAAATCTGTTATGAAACTCCGAATTTGTGGATCAGTTACATTTATATAACGTCTCGGATTTTCTTCGCACTCCGAATATATTCCCACCGCACAAAGTCGTCGATCCACGACGCCCAGTGCTCCAGCATATCCATCCCACAAATATCCGTTAACTTCTGCACAATACATATTTTTGCCTACGGGGTAATTCCTACATCCACCTGTTGCTACTATAGTTACCTCATATGTCACTAGAGATTCATCACGTTCTGTTGTAGGTTGAGTCCATTCTCTAATTTTCATCGTGTTGCCCACCGAAAGTCCAGTTGTGCAAAGTGGTATTGGTTCCGCTCCATCAGAACTTTCAAAGGGTGTATGCAGTAAAATTCCAGCAATATCATTAACGCCATTTCTGCATTCTGAACCAAATATTTTGATGATATACACTCCTCATTTTGCGAGCTGGTCCGCAAAAAGCTTTTGGACTAAGTGAAACGTATATTAAATTTGAATCTGAGCTGTCCAGGCATGCCGCAGCTGTGACCACAATTTGCCAAGAGACCAATGAACCCCCGCATACATACCCTGCCGCATAAAATATATGTACCAAATATTCGCCATTTTGCGAATTTATACGGGTAAAAAGTCCGCTTAGTACTATAACCAAGATCGCGATATGTTTGTGGAAATTCATTTTACTAGTTCCTGACGTTTTGCGCTGCTAGTTTAGTATAAAGAAACTAAAGCCAGAAAAGTTTTGTGGGCGCTATTTATATACAGTAGTGGAGCTTTATTTTTTATTTAAATTTTTTTTTAAATTTTCGGGTGCAAATGCACGGTTAGAAATCTGAACCTAATTTTTTAACCATTAATCGCTTTAAACACATTTTGAAACATTTCATTGGAAACGTCTCAATTTAATATTGCCTTTTTTAATTTCATTCAATTTCAATATAAAACTTGTTTAAACAATAAGTTAAAAATATTAAGACTGTTTTAAAACAAAACCAAAAAATCTTCAAAAAATCTAAAAATACAAACTTGTATTCACTTCTGGCCTTGAAATAAAATTAAAAGGTTTCAAAGACCTAAAAATGGAAACTGGAATAGAAACGTCTTGTTTTAAACCTGCCTTACGAATTAAAATTTGGTGCTGAAAATTCAAAAATAACAAATTTACCGAATCTTTTTAAACAAATTTTTTTATACATATAAGGTGTTATGAAATGATTTCTTATACACTGGGTAGAGCAACGCTGTAGGAAAAATCTCTAGTTCAAAACTGGTGCGTTTCTAGTACATTCGGAACCTCTATTAGCTCGCCCTCTATATCTTTTACATGCTTCCAACTGACAAATTTAACATGGCGATGTCCTACTTTGTTTGAGTTGCATTAACTTTTTAATAGTTCCGAACTAGATACTTATTTCCACTTTGGAACTAGTTGGTTTATTGGAGCTATTTCGGTAGTTCCAAACTAGTGTTAAAATGACAGCTTACTAGTTTTCTTGGTACTAATTCGTTGGTTCCGAACCGAAGAGAAATTCTAAATGCTGCTTCTAGTACGATATTAAAGCATTTATCGGTACCTCCGAGCCAGTGAGAAAGTTTGGGAAAAGAAATCATACTCATAGTCGAGTTAATTAAAGCTGGTAGCAGTTTTTTTGTAGATAACATATTTCTCAAATTAAATATGAAAAATAAGAACCCAAGCTGTCGATTTTATAAATGGGTATAATCTTGTTAGTACCGAACTAGTAGGTACTTATTTGGCAATTTAGGTCTAGTTCCGAACCAGAAATGTTTATCACTAGTTACTGACTGAAAGATTTCAGGGAACCGCCCACTATTTTTTTTTATAAATTTAAGTGTAGACTTCTCCAGTTTCAAATTGAAACCCAGTTCTATGCATTCACTTTCACGAAGACCGTTATAATCTATATTTAAACAAAATTTGGTTTGAACATATGTCCAAAATGTTTCAGATTTAGGCTAAAAATTTTTACCGTGTGCTTGCCAAAATCTCAAACCACTTATTGATAAAAAGCGGCGCCATCGTGTGGTGGGAGCGTGCTTCACATACGACACCGAAGGTCCTGAGTTCAAGTGCTGGTCAAAGCAACATGAAAAATTCAGAACAAGTTTTTCAATTGGAAATTGGCGCGGTCGCCTCTCGGCAGTGATTTGGCATACGAGTACACTCCAAGCGTATTTCTACTATGAAAAGCTTTTCAGTGAAAACGCAACTTCCTTGCACCAGCTTCCGTTTGGAATGGGCATAAAACATATGTATATGTCCCATCTGCCAATTTGTAGCGAAAATCAAAAGGCAGCAAGACGCAAATTCTAAGAGAAGTTCGGCCCAAATCTTCTTGGAGCAAGCATTAATTATATTTTTCTTTTTATTTTTTATGGTTAATGCGTCAAGCGTAATACAAATTCTAAATCAGTTTAAACAATAGCTTTTGTTCTACCAAAATAACAAATTCAAGGTTATTATGTTTATTCCAGCAAAATGAAATTGACACGTATATGCTATTCTTTTGCAAAGGAAAATATATTTGTACTTAATTGCTCGTTTCTATATTTGTACAGTTGAATTGTGGTATTAAGTTCACATAGGTTAAGTGATGCGTGTACATTATGACCGTATTTTTAACTCTTTCACACTGGTTACCTCGGGAGCCTCTCGGTGGTCGCCGCTTTGGGGTGGTATGGCTGGATGGCCGTTGCTTGTTCGGCTGCTGGTGATGGCATCGCTTTGAGCAGTGGTTCCTCTGGTGTTGCGTTGGATGCGTCCCTGATATGCGGGTGTGGCAGAATTTTGCCCGCTAGGCGACGTGATAGTCAGCACTTGCCAATAATATCGTCACAAACCGATCTACTCTTTAAGTTCGCGCGCAGTATCACGGACTTTACCTTCAAACTGTTATTTTATATTCTTACCGATTGAAATAAATTCCGAACGATTTTCAAAGATACGTATTACAATTTTTATTGGCGCAGAAAAAAGAAAGGATTTGGTGGTTTTTACAATTGGTATAATCAAAGAAATATCTTGTTGACACAGAGAAAATTCTCACTGATACGATAGATTATACAGATATTAGCTAGATCGATGCTTATTACAATTTTTGGGAGCAAAAGCAAAACGAGACGATGATTCGCAGGAAAAAATGATGATCAGTGCCAATTGAAGTTGGCTGTATTATGATGATGAAGAATTTGTTATGGTGAATTTGAGATTTATGGAGTAGACGTGTTGGCGAAATCACATTTAGCATATACGTATAAAATAAATTTAATATGTCGCGTGAATACTCTGCCTCCTCAAGGCGTACAAAGCGCCTAGTGTTTGTCGCAGCCCTCGCAGAGCTCGTTGGGCTTCCTCGATGAGGAGCCTTCCAATTTTGCCCTTATAGGTGGTGCGCAACCGGTGGCGGTGCATCGGAGGGTGTGATCTGACACGGTTGGTGGGCGCTGGTTGCACCGTGAACTGGGTGCGGTGCCAGACACTCCTGCTGCCGGTGGTTGTCGGTATGGCTCACCATGCATAGTACTACGATTTGGTGGTTCGCGACGGCGCAACTGACGACGGTGGTGTGATGCTACATGCTGGGGTTGGCAACTCACGGTGTCACGATGCAGTAGTGGGTGGTGATGGAACCCACAGACGTGACAGCGCTTGCGGGATGTACACACGCGTGTGTGGTGTGGCTATGCCAGGCAATTCGTGCAGTAGTTATGCGCCCTGGCAATCAAGGCACGTTGTTGGGGTTGCATGGCCGTAAGTAATGGGCACGTCGATAGCGCATGGTGCCGCATACACAAGCGGCATCGTCACTTCGTGGTGGGATCGTTGGCCTTGTCACTTGTGATGCCAAGGAGAGGGGCGGTGATTTATCTGCGAACGAGGCAGGAAAAATAACGTAGACTTTAGTCACTCATCATGTTGGGAATGGAGTGTTAGTAAGGTGTTCGCGGGATTTGTGTCGATTCTTCCATAGCGTCTGTGTAGTGGATTTTAGAAGTTTCGGGGGTGTTAGTGAGCCGCGAGGGCTCAAATCAGGTTCAGGATTCGGCAGAAAACACAGTTTTGTGATTGGCCTGGTGAGGACGCTACTCTGGGTGCGTACGGCGACTACTTGGATGTGTCCGTATCTCCCGAGATGTGTGTGTTTCACGCGTCCGAGCCGGCACTCGGTAGGTCTTTCTTGATGACTACAAAGTCGCCCTTTCGTGGCGGAGTTTGGCTCATCTTCCATCGATATCGCTTTTGGAGATCCATGAGATAGTCGTCATTCCAGCGTTTGCTGAACTGGTGGTGCACCGGTTGATTATTGAGACCGGTTGATTATTGAGAGGTAATTCGGTTCGGGGAGAGAAAGTAACGGGCCACCTCTAAGGAAATGACCAGGCGTGATGGCAGTGAGGGCGTTGGGATCTTGAGACAGCTGGGAGATGAGGCGAGAATTTAAGACGGCTTCTATTCGGATTAGGAGAGTCGAGAATTCTTCGAAAGTAAATATATGGGTGCCAGCAACCCTTTTGAAGAGGGTTTTAAAACTTTTCACCGCGGACTCCCACAAGCAGCCCATGTGCGTAGCGCTGTAGGGGTTATGAACTTCTAATTGATGCCTTGCGGTGCATGTTTCTGGACGACGTCCGATGAGACTTCCTTCAGGAATGTCATGAACTCCTCAGTAGCACATTTGGCTCCCACAAAGGTTGTGCCGTTGTCGCTCATCATTTGGCTGGGTTATCCTCACGGCCCACGAAGCGGGCAAAGGCAGCGACAAATGCTTTGCTGGTGAGATCGGAGCATAGTTCCTGTTGGACGGCTTTAGTGGCGAAGCAGACAAAGACGGCCACGTAGCCTTTCACCAGCGTGGGGGATCGGAGCATGGAGGCTTTTAGTTGGAACGGGCCAGCGAAGTCCACGCCAGTGATAGTAAAGGGAGGTGAGAAGGTACAGCGTTCGGGGGGTAAGGCTGCCATTATTTGGGAACGGGTGATCTGCTTGGGAATTGTGCCGGTTTTACATTGAGAGATGCACTTCTTGAACAGGGGTTTCAGACGGGCAATGTAGAATTCTTGCCTTTTAACTTGTTGCATGAGACGGACGTACGCATAAAACAACAACTCATGAAGAAAACGTAGACACAGGAGGGAGAGCCGAGATTTCTCAGGGAGAATGATGGGGTGACGTTCCTTATAGGGGATATTGGCGTGTGCAAGTCGCCCATTGACACGAAGAACACCGCTTTGGTCCAGGAAGGGGTGAAGTACCAGCAAGGGACTCCGCCCCCCGATTGGTTTCGAATTCTCTAAACAAGCTCTTTCTGAGGCGAATTTGCGGTGTTTAGCACAAGTTAGGTCAGCATGCGACAATGTGGGATCGTTTGGGGCACGGTTGCCGCTTATTACGGCCTTTAGTCTATTGAAAAGAGGATAAGAGTACAATCGGTACCCAGCGGGATAGGGGGTCAGAATATACCCGCGGTAGGTATGCCTGTCGTAAGAAGCGACTAAAATACCAGATTCAAGGGGCTGTGTAGCGCAACCGTTCAGGTTGCCAGCGCAATATACAGCTTCTCCAAACCCAATTGTCAACCTCACCTATCCGCGGCGAATCCTGTGGGGAGGGAGGGGATGGCCTGAAGGTTTAATTTGGCCACATAAATCGTTCCCGGGATGGTCGGGCTAGCACCTTAATGGTGCTGTGGTACCGGAGCGTACCGGATCTGTATCCGGCAAATAACCATCACATCGATAACATTCCCCAAAGCCTTCGGGGAGCAACCTTATCGCTACAACAACAACAACAACAGGAGAATCCGTCTAATAAAGCATCCGTTTCTTCGACGGCGTGTATTGCTTCGACTCGTCGTAGCGCGGGGGGTTCGACGCTTCTGACCGTGGATTTTGGCCAATCCTCGGGGGTCTGGAAAGCCACTCAGGCCCGTTCCACTAGCGATGACCTGGCTAGATCCAGGGGATGCATCCTCTGGTGCCCATGTCCGCCTGGATATACTTGCTGCGCACATGTCGCCAGTTGGTACTGCCGATGAGGTCGATGAACTGCGCAGTTCGATTGGAGACATAGGTTTTCCAGGAATGAAAAGGCCAGACTAAAACAATTTCGGAGTCGGACCACAGAGTTAGTTTGCGTTTATCGAGGCCGAGATGGGGTTGGACTACTGCGACTATCTTGGCTAGTAAGACAGCACCGCACAGCTCCAGGCGCACAGTGTTTCGATTAGAAGGCGGCAGGTGGAAAAAAGTCATAGTTACAGATAAAAGCGAAAATGTGTTTATGCCAGAGGGCAATTACTAAAAGTCGTGTCGCCAAATTTCGGATAATTAGCAGCCACCAATCTTCGACAAACGCTGCATTTGTGTGGAAATTTGTGAAATCCGGGTGATATTGGTTAATCGGTTTAAGTGCGTTTAGCGGTAATAAATTTAATATAAACCGTAATTTTTTAAACGATATCTATTCAGAACGAGTAATGGATAATCCAGGTAAAATATTTATCATTAATTTTGGATTTTGGTGTTTTTTTTTCTTAAAAAAACAACAAGGAATTGTAAATTTTTTAAATTAGTAGCAAAAAAAGTGAGTACCCCTTAGTAACTCAATAAAAGTAGATTCATATTGTAGAGAATTTATCTAGTATCTGCTCACATAAGCCGATTTTAGCGCACGGTTTTGCAAAAACGTGTAATTTTTAATTTTTTAAATTTTTCGATTTTCAGTTTCACTTTATATAATTTCACGAAAAGAATTTTTCCAATTGACCTTGATAAAAAAAAGGAAAAATTAAAAAAATCAAACTCGAAGAGAAGTTCGGCCTAAATCTTCTTGAAGATAAATCTCACCTAGCACTATTATTATTTTTTTCTTTTAAATATTTTATGGTTAACGCGTCAAGCGTAATACAAATTTTAAATCAGTTAAACAAATAGCTTTTGTTCTACGAAAACAACAAATTCAAGTTTGTTATCTGTATTCCAGCAAAATGAAATTAGTGCGTAGATTCTATTATTTTTCAAAGAAAAATTTAAGTGCTCGTTTCTATATTTGTACAGTTGAATTGTGGTATTAAATTCACATAGGTTAAGTCATACGTGTACATTATGACCGTATTTTTAATCCTTTCACGCATATGGGTTACAGGTGTTCCAAAAATATTTCCTTCTATAGCAAGAAGGTTAGTAATATTTTATTAGTTTTTTCGTTGTAAGTTACTTAATCTTATATGGATGTATACATCCGAACCGATTTTCATTTATCGTGTCTAGCTTTTCAATGAAACTGCATCTTCTTTGCATCAGCTTTCCGTTTCGAATCGGCATAAAACATGTATGTCCCATCTGCCAATTTGTAGGAAAAATCAAAAGGGAGCAAACGCGAACTCGAAGAGAACTTTGGCCCTAAATCTTCTTGGAGATAAATCGCGCCAAGCACTAATAATAATTTTTTTGTTTTAAATTTTTTATGGTTAATGCGTCAAGCGTAATACAAATTTTAAATTAGTTAAACAAATAGCTTTTGTTCTACCAAAACAACAAATTCAAGTTTGTTATCTTTATTCCAGCAAAGTGAAATTAGTGCGTAGATTCTATTATTTTTCAAATGAAAATTTACGTGCTCGTTTCTATATTTGTACAGTTGAATTGTGGTATTAAATTCACATAGGTTAAGTGATACGTGTACAATATGACCGTATTTTTAACCCTTGCACGCATATGGGACACAGGTGTTCAAAAATACTTCCTTGTATAGCGAGAAGGCTAGCAATGTTTTACTAATTTTTTCGTTGTTACTTAATGTTATCTGGATTTATACATCCGAACCGATTTTCATTTATCGTGCCTATTTGTGTGTATTTCTACTATAAAAAGCTTTTCAATGAAAATGCATCTTCTTTGCATCAGCTTCCGTTTCGAATCGGCATAAAACATGTATGTCCCATCTGCCAATTTGTAGGAAAAATCAAAAGGGAACAACACGCAAACTCGAAGAGAAGTTCGGCCTAACTCTTCTTGGAGATAAATCGCGCCAATCATTAATTACTATTTTTAACACGCTTTTATTAGCTTGGCCTGTAGCTATGTATGTATGTAACGGAATATTTGAGCTTAATTTTCACCGGTTTCTAGAAGTCTGATTAATTTGAAACTTTGCATACGTATCAAGGACCGATGACAACGCATTAATGTCAACAGCCATAAGGCCAATTGGCCTTATTACCACTTTGAATGACCATAAGTTTAATTGAAAATTTGCACACGTATCAAGGCTCGATGACGATGCATTAATGTGATGGTGCGGTGACATAAGGTCAACGGCCATAAGATAAATTGGCCTTATTACCACTTTGAATGGCCATAAGTGTGATTGAAACTTTGCACACGTATCACGGCTCGATGACAATGCATTAATGTGATGGTGTGGTGACATAAGTCAAGGGCCATAAGGTCAATTGGCCTTATTACCACTTTGAATGGCCATAAGTTTAATTGAAACTTTGCACACTTATCAGGGCTCGATGACAATGCATTAATATGATGGTGCGGTGACATAAGGTCAACGCCCATAACGTCAATTGGCTTTTTACCACTTTGAATGGCCATAAGTTTGATTGAAACTTTGCACACGTATCAAGGCTCGATGATAATGCAATAACGTGATAGTGGGGTGACATAAGGTTAACGGACATAAGGTCAATTGAACTTATGACCACCCCAAATGGCCATAGATTTGAAACCTTGCACATAATGCGAAAAACGCATTCCTTTGTTAATGATGGAAGTGGGTGCATGGCACATCTACGAAAGAGCATACTGGAGCCCTTTTTAACACACTTTTATTAGCTTGGCCTGCATCTATCTATGTATCCATGTATGTATGTAACGGAATCTGGAGTGGAGCCGAGAGCCCCGGTAATGCAGAGCTCCGAACTCCCGTTGCACCTTTTGAGGCATTTTAAGATAGGTAATTTTAGCTAGTGCAGGCCACCAGACCAAGGCGCCATAAAGAAGAATCGGGCGCACAATGGCTGTGTAAATCCAGTAGGTCACCTTAGGGGAGAATCCCCAGGAGGTGCCAATTGCTCTCTTGCAGGTGAACAGCTCTGCTGCTGCCTTCTTGGATCGCTCCACTATATGATCACTCCATAATAGCTTCCTATCCAGAAGGACTCCCAAATACTTGACTTGATCGCTAAACGCTAAGAACGTACCCCCAATTCTTGGCGGTGTAAGATTTGGTACTTTATACCTCCTCGTGAAGAGGACAAGCTCGGTTTTATCCGGGTTGACTTCCAAACCTGTAGCGGTTTGTACTCCTGGAGCACCTCCTGGATATCAGCTGGGTCCGTTGGCGTCACTGGAACCCAGGCTCTAGCCCTTGGTCGTGAGGGGATATCACGCGCCTCCACTACCGTGAGGCGCGCGACCCGGATATACCACCCCTATCAGCGTGACGGGTGGCCCTATAGAGGTTTACCGACCTGGCGTCGTCACAGGCAATTAGCTTGACATTGCCCTGGAACCACCCTGCATCGGTGTAAGATGGCGTGGACCAGGGTTGTCTTTCTTAACCTTAACGGCCACCGTAGCGAGCGCGGCCTCAATCCACTTCCACTGTTGTTTCGGGATCCTGTAATCTTTGCTGCTCTCGTCTATAATGTCAATGATCTGCCGACCCTTGGCAATTTCGGCGAAAGACCGCGTCCAGCCTCCCTGCGTCTTGGCCCCTTTCGGTGCCGTGGGGTTTTATCACTCTCGACTAAAACTTTTAAAATTACTTGAACTAAAAAATTAAAAATAAATAATAGTTTATAAAAAACTAAAAAAACGCGCTTTTATAGCTAACCGAACTAAAAAATAGAAAACAATTTTCAATTAAAAAGAGTTTATATAACAGTAGTAGAAGGTCAAACAATCATTTATAGTTAATCACCTCAAAATAAAAGTATAATTTAATTCACAGTAAAAAGCGTGGGGTGCTTGATATTGAATGTTACAATCATTCTATTGGCAACTATCTGAGAGGAAAGATATGAAATGTAGTCAAATGCACCCCACGCTTTTTACTCTGAATTAAATTATTCTGTTAATAAATTAAATTGTATTATAATTTTATTTTGAGGTGATTAACTATAAACGATTGTTTGACCTTCTACTACTGTTTTTAATTGAAAATTATTTTCTAGTTTTTAGTTCGGTTAGCTATAAAAGCGTGTTTTTTTTAGTTTTTTAAACTATTATTTATTTTCTTTTTAATTTTTTATGGTTAACTAGCTCTACCCTGACACGCTTTGCTGTGGCCCACTCCCTACTATATGCTTTCGAAATGAAAAACGACACAAAGTTTAGTTTTAAAATAAATTTAATTGTGCAACACTTGTGTGTACACAATATATTTGGTTTGTCCATTTTCTGTGAACACATAAAGATTATCAGGTTTACCGACGCGGGAACACGCAACATACAGTTGCCCATGTGAGAAGCACCCCCCTTACAAGGATTGTCCCTGGGCTTTGTTTATCGTCATTGCGAACGCCAGTCGAATTGGAAATTGCAATCTTTTAAATTTGCATATAGCTTCTGTGGCAATGATTGAAATTCGGGGGATCAGAACATCTTTACCTTTGAAAGGCCCCGTTAAAATTGTTGCTTCTATGACGTTCATACTCAATTTCTTAACTGCTAGTCGCGTTCCATTGCAAAGTTTTGGCTGATTAATATTCCGCAGCATAATTATTGGAACACCAGTTTTCAACTTCAATATATGTGGAGGCATTCCTGGTAGATCAAGCGAGTTCAAAACTTCCGTTGGATAATGAACTGCTTCACCTCTGTAACAGTGTTTATGGACATGTATGTTATTTCCTCACAATCAATTTTGGATTGAATAAAATTATTAAGTTGATACTCATCTTTATTCTTAGCCGCAAGAATAGCTAGTTCACTGAGCCAATCGTGATTTTTTAAATTTATTGGTATATTTGGAAACACTTTTTCAATTAGTTCTTCTTTTGATGTTACTAAGTTACAACAATCATCCGAAAATGATATTCGTTTAGAATCTTGATCGACTGCAATCTTACGATTCCCAATTGCTTAAAAACTCTCTAGATTTTTCTTTTGCACTGCCTTTCCAGTGCTTTAGGTTTTTTGTGTATTTACTTAGGTAGCAATTTAGGCAAACTCGTACACAGCCTAAAGCTTGCATTCCTTATTATTAAATTTGAAGTGATTCAAGTCACATCAATAATTCAATCATTATGACTACACATATGTACGTATACGCAGGGAGAAGCAACGCACAAACACCTGCAGATATCTTATCTGAGATATGCAATATAATTGTGGAAGTGTCGCTCACAAACACACGCGCATATGATAGCTATACCTGTACATCTGCAGTTACAATATTTACTTGCTCGCATTATTTTCATACTCAGCTGAGCAGAGCTCACAAAGTATATTAACTTTGTTCGCATAACGGTAATCCGTAACGACATAACCCTTTCGCCCCTACTGGGACAATACGTCCCAGCATACTTCAAACATTTGTATAACTTTTAATTTTTATCCAATTACGCATTGAAATGCGCCCAGTAAAACCTTGAAGCCTTTTTTGGTGATCAGTAACCACATTCCGTTATTATTGACATCAATTTCCCGTTACGCAATATTTTGCACAAACATGTCGCGAATTTTCATCAGTAACGCGTTGTATTTCAGTGTGAAACATCTATCTGGTACCGTTTTCATTCGTAATATACCGCTTGCTGCAAAATTTGGGTGTGAATAAATATTATTCCTTCGAAATTGGAAAGAAATTGTAATGAAAAAAGTTGGTTTTTTATATTTATAACTGCATTGCGACATATAATCCCAATAATGCATTTGTTTGGGATAATAATATCCCAATATTTGTTTATACCTTCGAATGTGTAAAATTTTTTGACCTTTTTGGTATTATTGGGACTTATGCATCCCACCTATAAATGTTATTGGGATTATATATCCCAGGATAACGGTAAGGATTCAGGTATGCCAAACGTCTTATATTTTAGCCATATTACAATATTTGCTGTCGTAATGATGAAAACCCCGCCTGATTTCGAAAAAAAATCAGGGGTGAAAGGGATAAACTAATCGAGATAGATATAGACTTCTATATATCAAAATGATCTGGGTGAAAAAAGAAATTCATTTAGCCATGTCCGTCCGTCCGTCCGTCCGTCTGTCCGTGCGTCTGTAAACACGAAAACTTGAGTAAATTTTGAGGTATCGTGATGAAATTTGGTACGTAGGTTCCTGGGCGCTCATCTCAGATCGCTATTTAAAATGAACGAAATCGGAATACACCCACGCCCACTTTTTCGATATCGAAAATTTCGAAATTCCGAAAAAGTGCGATAATTCATTACCAAAGACCGATAAAGCGATGAAACTTGGTAGGTGCGTTGACCTTATGACGCAAAATAGAAAATTAGAAAAACTTTGGACAATGGGCGTTTATTGGATTGGTTTATTGACGCAAAATATAACTTTAAAAAAAACTTTACAAAATGGGTGTGACACCTACCATATTAAGTAGAAGAAAATGAAAAAGTTCTGCAGGGCGAAATCAAAAGCCCTTGGAATCTTGGCAGGAATACTGTTCGTGGTATTACATATATAAATAAATTAGCGATACACGACAGATGATGATCTGGGTCACCCTGGTCCACATTTTGGTCGATATCTCGAAAACGCCTTCCCATATACAACTAAGGGCCACTCCCTTTTAAAACCCTCATTAAAAACTTTAATTTGATACCCATATCGTACAAACACATTATAGAGTCACCCCTGGTCCACGTTTATGGCGATATCTCGAAAAGGCGTCCACCTATATAACTATGGCCCACTCCGTTTTAAAATAATCTTTAACACCTTCCATTTGATACCCAGGTCATACAAACACATTCCAAGGTTACCCTAGGGTCATTTTCCTACATGGTGATTTTCCCTTATTTTATCTCTAAAGCGCACAGCTGGTGTGTAATGTTCGGTTACACCCGAACTTAGTCTTCCTTACTTGTTTTAATTTTGTTTTATTTTATTATATTATACCAGCAGACCCCGAAGACGTCCTAACTTTGGTCTATCTGCATAAGTTTCAAGACGTTTTTACCTCTTACTCTCCCTTCCCCTCTTTCCCCCTTTTCCTTTTGTTCACTACTTCTGCCTTCCGTCCGTCCGTCTGTCCGTTAACACGATAACTTGAATAAATTTTGAGGTATCTTGATGAAATTTGGTATGTAGGTTCCTGGGCACTCATCTCAGATCGCTATTTAAAATGAACGATATCAGACTATAACCACGCCCACTTTTTCGATATCGAAAATTTCGAAAACCAGAAAAAATGCGATAATTCATTGCCAAAGACAGACAAGGCGATGAAACTTGGTAGGTGTGTTAACCTTATGACGCAGAATAGAAAATTAGTAAAATTTTGGACAATGGGCGTGGCACCGCCCACTTTTAAAGAAGGTTATTTAAATGTTTTGCAAGCTGTAATTTGGCAGTCGTTGAAGATATCATGATTAAATTTGGCAGGAACGTTACTCCTATTATTATATGTATGCTTAATAAAAACAAGTAAGGACGGGACTGTCTTCGGCTATGCCGAAGACTTCATACCTTTCATGAATGGGGCTGAACAATAATCTTATCCCGTTCGTAATCTCCGAATAATCGGATGTATAAGATAAGAAATATCTAGTGAACAGATCTACATACCTAAACGATTTTTAAGATAAATATAAAATAAAAAATATGTAGGTACTTTGTGTGAGGTTGCAAAGTTTCAGGTTTTTTTGTGGTCTGCGTGTAAAAACTATGACTACGAATCACGTATTTCAACAATATATGACGTAAACGTAACTATTTGATGAAATGTTTTGAATTTTGAAGCTTCTAGCCGTAAAAAAGGGGCAAAAAAATACAGTTTATATGGGGAATATAATATATGTACCACCGAACTCTATGATTTTATCAGACAACAATATATGCTATACACGTAAGCATTTGGTGAAATTTGAAGCTTCTAGCTGTTAAAACGGGGCAGAAATTGCGCAAAGTTTCTTATCTGAACAATCGGTTGTATGAGATATATACTATATATACCACCGATCTCAATGATTTTTTCAGACAACAATATATACTATACACGTAAGCATTTGGTGAAATTTGAAGCTTCTAGCTGTTAAAGTGGGGCCGAAATTGCAAAAAAAAATATATATACTATATATACATCACCGATCTGATTTTTTGACACAACAATATATACTATATACGTAAGCAATCGGTGAAATTTGAAGCTTATAGCTTTTAAAATGGGGTAGAAATTGCGAAAAGTTTCTTATCTGAACAATCGGTTGTATGAGATATATACTATATATACAACCGATCTCTATGATTTTTTCAGACAACAATATATGCCATATACGTAAGCGTTCGGTGAAATTTGAAGCTTCTAGCTGTTAAAATGGGGCTAAAATTGCGAAAATATATATATATATATATATACTATATACCACATATATACTATATATACCACCGATCTGTATGATTTTTTCAGACAACAATATATGCTATATACGTAAGCATTCGTTGAAATGTGAAGCCTCTATCTCTTAAAATAGGGCAGTAATTACGAAAAGTTTCTTATCTGAACAATCGCTTGTGGGGGATATATACGGCCGATCTCATAAATTTTTTCAGGCAACAATATGTGCAATATACGAAATTATATGGTGAAGTTTGAAGCTTCAATCTGTTAAATTGAGTAAGATATTACACAAATCCTCTTTTTCTGAAAAATCGGTTGTATGGAGGATATATGCTATAGTGGTCCGATCCGGCCGGTTCCGACAAATGTCTAATCGGACACCCAAATACACCTGCTCACCAAATTTTATCAAGATATCTCAAAAATTGAGGGACTAGTTTGCATACAAACAGACAGACGGACAGACAGACAGACGGACATGGCTAAATCAACTCAGCTCTTCATTCTGATTATTTCGGTATACTTAATGGTGGGTCTATCTATTTTCCTTTAAGGACTTACAATTCTGGGTTTCGTGACGAAATTAATATACCATTTCATTTTCATGAAAGGTATAAAAATAGGTAGGTACTTTGTGTGAGGATGCAAAGTTTCAGGTTTTTTGTGGTCTGCGTGTAAAAACTATGACTACGAATCACGTATTTCAACAATATATGACGTAAACGTAACTATTTGATGAAATGTTTTGAATTTTGAAGCTTCTAGCCGTAAAAAAGGGGCAAAAAAATACAGTTTATATGGGGTATATAATATATGTACCACCGATCTCTATGATTTGTTTCAGACAACAATATATGCTATATACGTAAGCATTTGGTGAAATTTGAAGCTTCTAGCTGTTAAAACGGGGCAGAAATTGCGCAAAAGTTTCTTATCTGAACAATCGGTTGTATGAGATATATACTATATATACCACCGATCTCAATGATTTTTTCAGACAACAATATATACTATACACGTAAGCATTGGTGAAATTTGAAGCTTCTAGCTGTTAAAATGGGGAAGAAATTGCGCAAAGTTTCTTATCTGAACAATCGGTTGTATGAGATATATATTATATATATATAACACCGATCTCAATGATTTTTTCAGACAACAATATATACTAAACATGTAAGCATTTGGTGAAATTTGAAGCTTCTACCTGTTAAAACAGGGGCAGAAATTGCGCAAAGTTTCTTATCTGAACAATCGGTTGTATGAGATATATACTATGTATACACCCGATCTCAATGATTTTTTCAGACAACAATATATGCTATACACGTAAGCATTTGGTGAAATTTGAAGCTTCTAGCTGTTAAAATGGGGCCGAAATCGCAAAAAAAAATATATATATATACTATATACCATCATACATATATTATATATATCACCGATCTCTATGATTTTTTGACACAATAATATATACTATATACGTAAGCAATCGGTGAAATTTGAAGCTTATAGCTGTTAAAATGGGGTAGAAATTGCGAAAAGTTTCTTATCTGAACAATCGGTTGTATGAGATATATACTATATATACAACCGATTTCTATGATTTTTTCAGACAACAATATATGCCATATACGTAAGCGTTCGGTGAAATTTGAAGCTTCTAACTGTTAAAATGGGGCTAAAATTGCGAAAATATATATATACTATATATATACTATATATATATACTATATATACCACCATATATATACTATATATACCACCGATCTGTATGATTTTTTCAGACAACAATATATGCTATATACGTAAGCATTCGTTGAAATTTGAAGCCTCTAGCTCTTAAAATAGGGCAGTAATTACGAAAAGTTTCTTATCTGAACAATCGGTTGTGGGGGATATATACTATATATACGACCGATCTCATCAATTTTTTCAGGCAACAATATGTGTAATATACGAAAGTATACGGTGAAGTTTGAAGCTTCAATCTGTTAAATTGAGTAAGATATTACAAAAATCCTCTTTTTTCTGAAAAAATCGGTTGTATGGAGGATATATGCTATAGTGGTCCGATCCGGCCGGTTCCGACAAATGTCTAATCGGACACCCAAATACACCTGCTCACCAAATTTTATCAAGATATCTCAAAAATTGAGGGATTGTTTGCATACAAACAGACAGACAGACAGACGAACAGACGGACAGACAGACAGACGGACATGGCTAAATCAACTCAGCTCTTCATTCTGATTATTTCGGTATACTTAATGGTGGGTCTATCTATTTGCCTTTAAGGACTTACAATTTTGGATTTCGTGACGAAATTAATATACCATTTCCTTTTCATGAAAGGTATAATTAGCGATATCGGAGAACGACCACGCCACTTTAAAAAAAATTTTTTTTAAGTCAAATTTTAACAAAAAATTCAATATCTTTACAGTATATAGGAAATTATGCCAACATTCGACTCTAGTAATGATATTGTGCAATAAAATACAAAAATAAAAGAAAATTTCAAAATGGGCGTGGCTCCGCCCTTTTTCATTTAATTTGTCTAGGATACTTTTATTTTTTTGACCTGAGGTAGAAAAAAACACTTAATGCATTAAATTTGTTTGACAATAATATTAAATTTACAATAGAACTTCAAAACGATGAAAGATTACCGTATTTAGACGCCATCGTGCTAAAACGCGGAAATCAATTAAAAACAAAGTGGTATCAAAAACCAACATCATCAGGACGAATCATTAACTTCAATTCAAAATACCCGAAGTCTATGATAATAAATACAGCGAAAGGCTGCATACGAAGAATGTTGGATATATCAGATAAAAGTTACCACAAGGAAACCAAAAAAGAAATTTTCACGTTATTGAAGAAAAATGATTTTCCCGAAAATCTTATAAAGACATTAATAAGAAATATAGATAACAGCAATCAACAAAACGAAACAAAAAAACCTACAAATTTCAAGTCTGTAACCTACGTTTCCAATCTTTCAGAGCGTTTAGCAAAGTCTGACTGCTACAATAAAAATACATATAAAATAGCTCATAAACCGAAAAATACATTAAGACATATTTTTAACAATACGAAAGCTAAAATACCTCACACGGAAAAGAGCAATGTGGTGTATGAAATACCATGTAATGGCAAGGACGGTGAATCATGTGATCGCGTCTACGTAGGGACGACGAAGTCAAAATTAAAAACAAGACTAGCACAGCACAAGTCAGACTTTAAATAAAATCCACAGGCAAATACTTATAAAACAGCTTTAATGGCCCATTGTGCGAGTAGCGGCCACTCTCCCAATTTAAACAATGCAACTATTCTCCAGCAAGAGTCAAACTATAGCAAGCGCCTCACATTGGAAATGCTGCATATAATTAACACACCACTTAAGCCCCCATTACTGATACTTAGCATAGACTTGACTTGACTTGGCGTAAACTTGGCAACTTAGCCACGATTATACTCCACTTGGCGCATAAAATCTGGCATCATAATCAGCGTTGAAATTTATTTTTAAATAAATGTCAATTTGTATGACAAATGTTAAAATGAAATGGTATCAAACAAATGGCATCTCAAAATGTAAACGTCACTTAGAACTTACATAGAAAATCAAAATTCAACAGACTTCTAAGTCAAGTTAAGTTTTGAGTAATCAGTAACATGCAATGTTCATTTAACAGAACTGTAAGTGACAGTTCGCAAGCCAAGTCAAGTCTATGCTAAGTATCAGTAATGGAGCCTTTAACATACGACTAAGTTACAAAAACAGATGTTGACGGCTCCTCCCACATATTTAGACAATTATTAACTAACAAATCGACAGTAGAAAGCTCCGCGTCAAACAGAACGGACGTGTAAAACAAAATGTATGTTATTATTTTATTGTCAATAGTATAAGTTATATTATGTTATATTTGTTATAGTTCCCTTGAAGATGATTACGGAAGGTTGTAATCGAAATATATTGGAACACAAAATTAAAACTTTGTTGTTTTTTTATAAAATCAACATTCGACCTCGAGCCGGCAAAACCATCTCTGAGTTATTAAATAAAGGTCGCCAAAATAATTATTATGTCGGAAAATATCTTTTCTATTTTTTCCTTATCATATAACATTAATGATCGCCATTCGCTGTTATGAATTTCAATGGAATTCTTGTGAAATGGAAAAGTTTTAAGTAAGGGAACAATCGTTGTCATTTGACTAGATTGAATATTTTTTGCATCAAAATATTCCAAAATGTGTAATTTTTCGTCTTCGAAATGGAATCGTTTCTTAATTTCCTTACAAAGGCAAATGTGGGTAGATTTTTGGGCTTTGGTGTTAGAAGTGGTAGAAAATGAAAATGGGCTAAAAAGTTGGTAGATCTACCAAGAAAGTGGTAAAGTCCGTGCACTGTTCCTAGCCCAGTGCCAGTGTCAGTCCCAGTTCCAGTCCCAATTCCAATTCCAGTCCAAGTCCAAGTCTCAGTCAAGTATAGACAGAATGCAAAAACTCCAAAATAAAGCTATGCGATCTATTCTTAAATGTAGTGTAATGACATCGATTTCAACGCTTCTTGAAACGTTGAAATGGATGTCTGTAAATCAGCGTGTTATTCTTAGCGCGTTATGCTTTATGTTTAAAATTAAATATAATATTTTGCCAAGATATTTAACGTCCGAGGTATACTATGTAGCTGATATACAACCATATCCCCTTATGAACAATATTGATCTTGGAAGACCACCTCTAATGTCAAGTGCGACACAAAATAGTTTGTTTTATAGAGGAACTAGCTTATTTAATTCATTGCCGATGGAAATAAAGTCTGAATCTAATATGTATATACTATGTAGCTGATATACAACCATGAACAATATTGATCTTGGAAGACCACCTCTAATGTCAAGTGCGACACAAAATAGTTTGTTTTATACAGGAACTAGCTTATTTAATTCATTGCCGATGGAAATAAAGTCTGAATCTAATATGTATATATTTAAGAGAAAAGTGATTGAAATTGTTAAAGTTAATTATGATTAAGATTTGAAACGTAATTATGAATTACTACATTTAATTTATTTAAATAAACTGTACTACTACTACTACAATAAATGATTCAAATGCGGGAAGCCAGGTCACATCGCACGTCATTGCGATCTTGGTCCTAGTGGTTTCAACAGCATGGGTGGTTTTCAGAACAAAGTTGGAGGAGGTGAGCAAGAGCGAGTCATATGTAAAGATCGAGAGCTAGCTCCAGCTACTGAATGTCCTGTGATATCTGTATCGCAAATCGGAAGGAAATCGAGCAGTCTTACCGCCAAAGGATATGTGGATGGCAAGGAGCGTGTACTGACTGTAGATACGGGCGCATCTCATTCCTTAATCCGATCTGACTTGCTCAACAGGAGAGTAAAACCGTTACCTGGAGCAAGATTGCGTACGGTCACTGGCAATTATAAGCAAGTCCAAGGAGAGGTGGTTTGTGAGGTCTTAATCGGAAATGTCACGGTTCTACACAAATTCATTGTGGCAGAGATCGTTGATGAAGTCATATTGGGAGTGAACTTCTTAGTTGACTATGACATCAGGATCGACATGCAAAGAAGGTATATGCGCTATAAGAACCAGGTGGTATATCACTTAACTTCAGTTTGGAGAAATGGTTCAGCAGTAAGCGAGTGCTGGTGGAGGAGATTCAACAGAGACCATAAGAGTCAAAGAAAGTAAATCGGGCAAAGGTTGATGGAATGAATGGGCTAAACAAATCAAAACCGAAGGTACCCGCAAGAAAAACACTGGCATTGAAAACCCCTAATGGATGCACTAAAACGAACGAAAGTATGCAAGGGTGGTTTCAAGTCAGCTACTGTTGTGAAGCGTCGGAACGATACTGATTATGCGAAGCCAATCCGTCAAGCGCAAGCTCTACGAAGTAGTTCATTAGCCAAACAACGGAGTGTGAGGGAACGTTCCAGGATAATGAGTAGTAGGATGAAACACAGGTAGGACAAGAACAGTAATTCGGAAGGTTTCCTGGAGGGAGATTTGGTACTGCTATACAACCCTCACCGACGGAAAGGTGTTCAATGTGTGTTTTGGTGCAGTTGGGAAGCCCCGTACAGAGTTGTGAAGAGGATCAGTGATATCATCTACCGCATACAAACAATTGGGAAACCACGAAATAGAAGGTAGCTCATTTGGAGAGGCTAGCCGCGGTTAGATGAAGAGATTTGTCTGATCGGGACGATCAGACTTAGGTGGAGGGCAGTGTGACGAATATTACCATCTCTAAGCTGTTACTAAGTAACTGCACAAAAACAAAGACATTAAAGCAAGCTACATAAACACATTAGTCATCATTTACACATGCATATACAGGGTAGCAGAGAGATACAATCAGCCGAAGTAGTGCTCACATATACACACGCATAAGGCTAAGCGAGAGACTATAAACTATAAATATACATCTTTGTAACTTTAAACGTGCATTTCTTGATTGTTTGTATAGCCGAACAACCTGGGAACGGCTTCATCGATTTAAATGAAATTTGGCACAGAAATGATGTATCACCTTCTAAGACTTTCTACCTAGGTGTTGCCACTCAGAATTTTTCACAAGGTAGCCACCTATTCGAAATTTAAAAAAAATTGCATGGGATATGCCGATATGTGTATCAACCGAAAGGTATTTCACTCCGCATTACAATAGGGACATTTTTGAGTAGGGTTGCCATTTAGGGTTGCCAACTATATCGAAATAAAAAAAATTGCTTGAGATATGCCGATATGGGTATCAAACGAAAGGTATAGGGTTGCCACCTATTCCAAATTAAAAAAAATGCATGGGATATGCCGATATGAGTACTAAACGAAAGGTATTTCACTCCGCATTACAATAGGGATATTTTTAAGTAGGGTTGCCATTTGGGGGTTAGCCACCTATTCGAAATTAAAAAAATGCATGGGATATGCCGGTATGGGTACTAAACGAAAGGCATTTCACTCCGCATTACAATAGGGACATTTCTGAGTAGGGTTGCCATTTAAATTTGACACCTATTCGAAATAAAAAAAAAGAAACGTTGCCAGCACAACGAAACGTTGCCGAGCAAAACTCGGTCGCCCAGGTACTGTACATTTATGGCTCGCAACCAAGCATGAAATTCGCGAAGTACTAGACCTTAGGAGAAATGGATGAACAAGAAAACAGAGTGTATAGAAGCAGCATATGCTGATTAATCAGTAATCAGTTTGATTTAAGCACGTTATTGGTTGTGAAATATAAGTGTTATTGTGAAGTACATTCAAAGTAGTCTAATAAAGGTCATTTTGCATTATTGAATATTAGAGTTATTTATTCAACAGTTTAGCAATTCGAACGGTAGCAGAAGGTTGCAAATAAGCAGAATTTCCCTAAATTCGTTACAATATTTTCCCATTTCTAGGATAAGTCTATGTCTTTTACCAACCTAACGTTGCGAACTTAGATTTTGCTCACAAAGCTCTTAGTTCCAGCATTATGTTTTTGATTGCAATGAAATAAAATGTTAGTGCAGTTAGATTTTAGTAAGGAACGGTTCAAAAATTTGCGTTCTGGAGTTGCTGAACTATGTGGAAAACTAAGCAATTTTGTTACTGCTATTTTTATAGATGCTTACTTTTTCTCTTTCGTTTAAACTTTATATCATAGCCTAGATTCAGTAAGTGTGAGTTTGGTTGCTATGATGATAATTTTTTTAAATTTATTTATTTATATATATTTAGTCTATGGTATTACAAACCTTACAGACTAGATAACAATGCCTTATACACAAATCTCTTTTGTATTTGCTTCAAAAGCTGAATATAAAAATAAAAATTTTTAATTGCATTCGTTGTACATTTATAAAGTTATCGATTTCAAGAAGTATTTCTGCCTTACAGCTAAAATATTTCTTGGGCCAAGATACTTAGTTTTAAAGCACCTTGCATGGTTTAACGCCACAAAAGTCCTGGAATTCCTTGAACTCATAGAGCTGGGAGAGAAAGGTGTAAATATCGACGTGCCAAACGAGAAGTAATGCATAGAATTTCTTTGTAAAAATTTTGAAAGTGTTAGGCTAACGGCAGAGTGCTCGCTATAAGCTAAGCTAGGCGGGAAGCAACTTTTATTTTCATTTTACAAGCTGGAAACGTTTCTGGCACTGTCACAGAGTCACTTTTACAATTTTCCATAAAAATTTATTTTAATAGCTTTATATCTTTATATTACAGCAAAGCTTATCTCTTCCACACTGTCGCCAGCCTTACTTTTTGTTTGGCACGTTGATATAGTTATTGCTTCACAAAGTCTCAATATCTCTCGGTATGCTTGAATTAAGTCAGTGGCAAGTAAACTTAATATAAAACAAATTAGAATCATTCTTTTACTTAGTTTTCAATTCATTAAACTCCACGCTTCATCAGTGGCAAGCCCTGTAAAATTTCTTAGAGGCGCACGTGCATTTGAAATACATACTTTTAGCTCGACTAGTGACAAAAATCTTTCACTAAGTTTTTAATAACCAATCGAAGTATCCAGCCATTATTATTTTAAAACCAGAGTTTTTTTATAAGTCGGTTGTTTCATCAACAATTAACGACATTGTGGTTGCCAACACTTTTCTTTTTAATGCCTCGCCTAAATTATTTCCTCGATTAAATGTCACTGGTCTATCTAGTATATTTTATTGACTGAGCAATTTTTTGTGGTGAGAAATCCATTGAAGTAAATTCAAAATTATATGTGGGTTAACGAGTGTGCTGCAAATTTTTTCAGCAATATTTTTAATTTTCACCTGAGTGAAAAAGAAAGAAAAGTACCAAAATCGCGCCAATTGCCTAAAAAGGACCAAAATTGAAGAAAAGCGATTAGCGGACCAAATGAGGTTGCAAGGGACCATTTTTGGCCCAAATGGACCAAAGTGGCGACCATGAATATTAGCATCAAATTTACTCACAGTTGCTCTCCCACTAAACTTCCAACAAAATAACTATGTACCCACACACTCTTCGTACATTTGCTCACGAGATCAAATCGGAGTTCGTTTGCATGGCCTACTGGTTTTCTCAACACAACAACATCCAACAAAAGCGTTAAGGGTTAAACTGATTAAGCACAAATGAATGGTGTAAAAACGTATCACGTCAGACGTTTTACAGTGACGATACTTCAAAAAATCAGAGCATATAGATTTAGCTTAAAAAAAAGTAAAAAAAAAGTATGTGGCTTATCAGATCTTTATTTCAAACAGCTCTGTCTAACCCTGTTAACCTTTAGAACAACATGAAATACTCCGTGCATTATGATCAAACTTTTTCTATCTATCTACTTTCCTCTCATCTGTCTCACATTCTTCCGTAAATCTTCCATCATTTCCTCTTGCTCTTCCTCATCATGCCCATGTCTAAGTCTAGCTCTTTTTATTACTCTTTATCTTATCTTAATGTTATTTTTGCTGTTCCTGGTTATCTCTTATTTCTCCTTTTTCTAAAACCATTCCCTCATTCCTACTTTTACTATCTATCACTCTCCCTCTTCCTCGTGTTCTTCTCCTATGATTTTGCTTGTCCATTTTCTTGTTGCTTTTGTTATAGCGATAAAGGAATAACCCGAATGTTTTGGGTAGTGTTATCGATGTTGATGGTCCTTTGCTGGATATATATCCGGTACGTTCCGATAACAACCACAATTAAGGTACTAGCCCGACCTTCTCGGTAACGATTTAATGTGACCACTTTGAAACTTCTCTTTTGTTTTAGGGGTTCAAGATTAATGATCATGCTCACAATCACACAGCAAAACAAGTAAAGTAAGAAGTCTAAGTTCGGGTGAAATCGAACATTACATACCCGTTGCTGTACACTTGAAATGCTGTTGTTGTTTGTTTTGTTAGCTTAATAGTGTTACAAGGCTGCGCAATAATACATACTACATATGGTTCTATTCTGAACTAACTTTTCTTCGAGTTATGGCTCCTGAAGCGTAGAAAAGTGCTTAGTCATAAATGGGGCGGTGCCACGCCCATTTTTTAATTTTTAAGTTTTTCCTATTTGTTGTTATAAATCCACTTGGGAAATGAAATACCTTTGATATAAAGCTCTTTTTTGCAAACATATATCTTATTTTATTCGTACACGACCATTTTAAAAATCTTTTATAAAAAGTGGACGTGGTCCTTAACCGATTTCGTTAATTTTTCTTCAAAGCATTCCTTATAGTAAAGGCAACCCCTCTGCCGAATTTTGTTACGATAGGTTTAACGATTTTTGATTTATGATTAATAATATTTGTAAAATTGATTTAATCACAAGTGGGCGGTGCCACACCCTTTTAAAATTTTTTTTTGAAATTTTTATTTAGTCTCAATATCAGTCCACACGTCTAATTTCAACATTCTAGGTGTATTATTTACAAAATAATCAGGTTTTTTGTGTTTTTCAGAATGTTATATATGTATATAAAAAGTGGGCGTGGTTATCATCCGATTTCGCTAATTTTCAGTACCAATCTATTATGGATCCAGATAAGCTCGTGCACCAAACTTGGTGAAGATATCTCAATATTTACTCAAGTTATCGTGTTAACGGGCAGACGGACGAAGTTATAATACCCTGTGTACAAGTACAGCTGGGTATAAAAAAGAATCATTACTAATTTGGGTGAATACAGGGCATTAGTAGAATTGCTATCAATGAAACAAATACATTCATGGATACAAATTAACTTTCAGCTCACAATCAACCTGTACTTCAACTCCACTTGCTAAATTGGTTTTGTTTTTGTTGCCTGATCATTAGAACGCTTGTACAAACTTTATGGTATTTTTTGTTGTTGTTTGGATTTTGACAAACGATGAACAAACTGAAAAATGATCTAATCATAAACAGTTGCACGAAGGCAAGCAGCTAATGAGTCAAAAGATTTCTAAAAACAAAGTTTTGAATTGAACTAAAAAATGAAAAAAACAAGTAAAGGTGTAACCGAACATTATATCGGGTGTAACCGAACATTATATACTCAGCGTGAGCTTCAATTGTACATTTCATTTCAGGTAAATTACTTTTCTACATAACACGTGGCACCGCCCGTTTAAAAAAATGTCTCCCCATTTCTTTTTACAATTAGAGCTTACGATTTCTTCTCGCTGTATGCAGTATTTATACACTTCGTTTTTTTTACTTGTGACTTTTTTGTTGATTATATTGCTTCAATGACATTTAACTGAAAACATTTCTATTATACATATTGTAACGAATTTACTTGCAAATCCTCTTATTTGCAACCCTCTGCTAAGTTCGAATCACTAAACTGTTGAATAAATAACTCCAATATTGAATAATGGAAAAAGTGGCCTTTATTAAAGTACTTCACAATAACACTTATACTTTGCAACTAGCTTGCTTAACAACCAAACTGACTGATAGCTCAAATGAAACTCACTCTTCGCCTCTACTGTCCCGCCTTTTATACTTTTTGATTTCTCATTGCCTACTTCCAGGCTTTTCCATTCCAGAACTTACTAGTTAGTTTCAGCTACAAAATCGCCAGTCACAACTACGTTTATAACTTCTCATGCATGTGTTTGTGCATTGATTCTCCGCTGCTCTTGTGCTCCAGAAGAAATCGTAAGCTCTATACAAAACAGCCAATGAATCGATTAAGTTGAATGTCGGGAAGATCTCGAGCCTTACCAGTATTCGAGATTCGAGAATCTCGCGAGCCTTACGAGTAATTCGAGATTCGAAAATCTCGCGAGAAGGCAAGACTCGCGAGAAATCTCTTCTCGAACATGTTCGAGAGATCGTAAGCTCTACTTACAATAAAACTTTATAAGTGAAATATCATTGATGCAAAACTACTTCTTGCTAAGTTATAGCTTATTATTATAGCCTACGATTCTTTTAAACTTGTTTTATATCTAAGTCAACGTGGTCTTTAACCAATCCCGTTCCGTACTAGAAATATAATATGTGTACACAATTTCATTACGATATGTTAATTTTTCTTCGAGTTATGTCCCCCGAAACATAGACAATTGCTTAGTCATAAAAGGGGCGGTGCCACGCCCATTTTCTAAAATTTGAAGTTTTTCCTATTTGTTGTTATAAATCTACTAGGGAAATGAAATACCATTGTTATAAAGCTCTTTTTTGCAAAGATATAGCCTATTTTATTCGTCCACGACCCTTTTAAAAATCTTGTATATAAAAGTGGGTGTGGTCCTTAATCGATTTCGTTAATTTTTCTTCAATGCATTCCTTATGGTAAAGGCAACCTCTCTGCCGAATTTTGTTACGATGGGTTTAACGATTTTTGATTTATGATTAATAATATTTGTAAAATTAATTTTATCACAAGTGTGGTTATCATCCGATAAGCTCGTTTACCAAATTTGGTTAAGATATCTCAATATTTACTCAAGTTATCGTGTTAACGGACAGACGGACGGACGGACATGGCTCAATCAAATTTTTTGCGTTACTGATGATTTTGATATATGGAAGTCTATATCTATCTCGATTCCTTTATACCTGTACAACCAACCGTTATCCAATCAAAGTTAATATACTCTGTGTTCAAAGCACGCTGAGTATAACTATTGTGGGTTGTGACGCGCATTTGAAGGGGAAGCCACGAGCACTTCAACAGAAGATTTGTATCTTTCCCACTATAATTTTTTTTTGTATCGCGCTGCACATAAAAAGCACGTGTTCGACACTGAGATGACAGCAAATGATGACTAATGAAAAGATGTTTATTGAGAAACTGAAAAAAAAATAATGTAATTGTAATGATTACAATGTTGTTTTATTCTTAGTTGGAATAATTGAATTGCAGCGTCTAAATGCCTCGGCTATAAAATTAGTACCAAAATACTGGCTCTTAATTCCAATAGTTCATTAATTTAAAGTATCGAAGGCTTTACGTTTGGACAATCAAAGACGGCCTTAACGTAAACCCTAGCTAAACAAAATAAATTTACTAACAAGACCACTGTTTCGACTGCCCTTTCTAAATGGTACTGCCCGCACCCTGTCTACGAGATTCAAGTATCTGTGCGTCGAGATAGACAGCAAGCATAGCTGGAAATCGAACGTAGGGTCGAAAAGGCTTACATAACCTTTATTCGTATAAAAGAATCGTCAGCAGAAACTTTGATCTAAACCCCTTAACACGCGATGTGTCCTACATCAGACCCATACTAACATATGAAGCCATAGCATTAGAAATCCACGGACAAACAGTACAACACTAAAAGGTTGAATAGAGTACAGCGGACAACCCTCGGAAGGGTAGGAGGAGCACTAAGATCGCGTCCAAATGACGCACTAAATGTACTTCTACACCAGCTATCTTTGGACCTTCACATACGTGAATCTGCTACATTTTCGGCAGTAAGACTTCGTGAGTCTAACTGTTGAAGCTCGAGGCAGCATAAATACAGTAGTAACCTAACTCAGTAGTAACTCACTCATTAAGTTATTCATTCATTTGTACAAACATATATTTCAATCCGTTTTGGAATGTCCTAAAATATATTTACTCTTACATACATATTCATACAATTGTACATACGTATATTTTGGCTCGCTTTGGTACGGCATGAGATTCTATTGACACATTCATTCATTTGTACAAAGATATATTTTGTACACCGTGCATCATGTGGTAACCTGAGCCTTGGTATGACACTGTTTAGAGCTTGCTCGCGACAAGCCTTTACCTGTAGACAAATTATTAACATGATTTATTTATGCTTGCGTTGCACATTCCACAGCCAATTTTAATTATGCTTAGAATGCAGTTCCCAGGGAACTGAATTGAATGTATATGTGTGTTATACTTAGTTTGTAAGTATTAGTGTAAGTAAGTATTTTAGCTCATTGTTTAAGCGACTTAAACTATGAGTTTTTTTCTTTCGTTTGTTTCATAAGCGCTGAAATTCTCATCCGGCTTACGAAATATTCTAAAGACATAGTTTTAGTTTTTAATTTAAATGGAGGTTCTTCGAGTAGAAGATGGGGTGCCAATACCTCAGAGCCCAGTGCTCCCTCACTGAAAGGGGTCTTCAAATAGAAGATGAGGTGGCTCATTAGAGCGAAACCTCAGAGTTCCCTATGCTCGCCCCAAATTAAATAAATTTGAAAGAGGTTTGTTCGAGTAGAGAAGATGGGGTGCCAATACCTCAGAGCCCAGTGCTCGCCTCCACATCACATTTTGAAAGGGGTCTTCAAATAGAAGATGAGGTGGCTCATTAGAGCGAAACCTCCGAGTTCCCTATGCTCGCCCCAAATTAAATAAATAAAGGTGTACCAGTGCTTTTTGCATCCTCCCATGTCTTAAGTACACCATAAATAAAATTAAAAATAATAAACTTAATAAATTGAATACATTAAAATAAAGATATTATAAAGGTGTATCGATGCTTTGCATCGTCCCGTGTTTTAAATACACCATAAACTAAATACGTAAAGGTGTACCAATACTTTGCACCCATCCCGTTGTTTAGGTACACCATAAACTATAAAATTAAATACATTAAATAATAAAAAAAAATAATAAATTTAAAAAAAATGCTTGGTGGCAGTGGGCTTTGGGCCCGCAACCCCAAACGTTTGAGTCGGGTACGTCATCCACTGTGCCACGACTCATACGCCTACAACCACATCAAATTACTCCCTTATAACTCACATTAAACTGCTCGCCCTTAACTGCCCCACGCTTAGCTACTCATAGAAATTTTGTATAAAAGAAAACAACTTTTGAATAAAGAACAGAATTCAACCTGCTGCCGTTTCAATTGGCAGTAAATTCTATCTGGTGCCGCTAACTGGGCACTGCAACCTAGACTTCGATTTTCTCTTATCCGCAAACATTACAATACACGCGACAGGTATGCCTTTCCTAAGAGGCGACTAAAATACCAAATTGTTTCAAGGGGTTGTATAGCGCAACCTTATCAAGGGGTTGTCAGCGCAATTTATAGCTTCTCCAACCAATTTGTCAAACTCACCTACCAGTGGCCAATCCTGTTTTTTTTAACAGCTGAGGCTCTGGCGACTCCAAGTTCCTCATGGATGTAGGGGGTGGGAGGGTGGTACGGCGTAGAAGATTTCATGTGGTCGTACCGAAATCGTTCCCGAGATGGTCGGCTAGTACCTTATTGGTGCTTGTTACCGGAACGTACCAGATCAGCATCCGAAAAAGGGCGACCTATATAGATAACACTTCCTAAAGCCTTCGAGGAGTGTCCCTTATCGATGCAACAACAACAACTGTAGTATCAAAACCACAACCGGAAAGAACTCGATATAGCTTTGAAAATCGAAATTGAAAACGACCTTGAAATAATTTTGAATAACGAAACAAAAGCCCAAATAATTTTATACAAACCAAAATCGAAACAACTTGAAAAGCAAAAATAAACCAGATATCAAATAATAATTGAGAAACGCAGACAAAACAGAACAAAATTTTTTTAAAACCAAACCCGAAATAATTTTGAAGAACAAAACTAACACAATTTGCAAAAGCGAGTTTGAAATATTTTGAAAAACGAAACCGAAGCAAAGCCGAGCAATTTTAAGGACCCAAACCAAAGCCGTACCGATTTTAAAAATCGAAACTAGTACGAGTCCGAAAAATGTTTTGAGCCAAACGTAAGCCGCAATAACCTGGAGGGAGGGAATTAAGGCCGAAGTTGAGACGATGCTGAAAAAATTTGGAAGCAATCAAAGCCGACACCGGCACGCAAACAGCGAGAGATAAATAGCCAACATTAACCGAGACTATTTTTGAATTACTTGTACGTTAAGAAGAAACTGCTGTCTAAGCCCAATCATTTCCTGTTATAGAAGATATGCCCGAGACCTGCGCACGATAATATGTTCCAAGTAACGAAATAGGTCGGGTTTTAAACGACAAATACTTCTTTTCAATGGTTTGATGGACCAATGTTTATTACCTTTGGGTTGTTATAAGAGTTATTTGGCCGGTGGTGGTAAAGACAAAATGGAGTTTTCCTTTATCCTCCTACGCGTTTCGGTACATTTTGTATCGTCCTCAGGGAGATATTACATTTAGTTTTATATACACAAAATCATTTAAAATAATTAAGCTGTTCCTAAAAATAGCCTGCGTCCTGACTGACTATCGTTTCTGTCTAACCCGAGCAAGGCAGTGCGACAACAACAATACGCTCGGCTACGTAAGTTAAGCTCAGCCAAATTTTGTTCATCCCTGCTTCAACCCCCGTGGCATCTGCTATTGTTGTTGTGCCAGTGCTTCCCCCCATACAATAGGTGCGACCGTTCACAAATTGTCATCAATGTCCTCTAACGGGATTCCAAGGAAACTTGCAGTTTCAACAGGGGTGGACCATAGTGAGAGGGGTGTTAAAGGCGTTGGATAAACATTGCAAGCAGGACATACATTTTGTATGTCGGGGTTGGTTCTGGATAGGAAAGAGTTTAACCTGTTACAGTACTCAGATCGAAGTTGAGCTAGACTGACGCGCGTTTCCCTTGGGAGAGTGCGTTCCTCTTCTGCGAGTTATGGGTATTTTGCTTTAAGAACTGGATTCGTCATGACTGGATCTCGTCGACTTAGCAATGTTAAACACAGTTCCTACAATCTAAAATCTCATCAACACATATCTGCATTATCCTATAAGACGCAGTGAGTTGTGTAAAAAAATTGCTAAATTTTTATACTCAGTTTTGAGCAGAGCTCACAGAGTATATTAACTTTGATTGCATAACGGTTGGTTGTACAGGTATAAAATAATCGAGATAGATATAGACTTCCATATATCAAAATCATCAGTATCGAAAAAAAATTCGATTGAGCCATGTCCGTCCGTCCGTCCGTCCGTCCGTCTGTCCGTTAACACGATAACTTGAGTAAATTTTGAGGTATCTTGATGAAATTTGGTATGCAGGTTCCTGGGCACTCATCTCAGATCGCTATTTAAAATGAACGATATCGGACAATAACCACGCCCACTTTTTCGATATAGAAAATTTCGAAAAATCGAAAAAGTGCGATAATTCATTACCAAATACGCATTAAGCGATGAAACTTGGTAGGTGAGTTGAACTTATGACGCAGAATAGAAAACTAGTAAAATTTTGGACAATGGGCGTGGCACCGCCCACTTTTAAATGAAGGTAATTTAGAAGTTTTGCAAGCTGTAATTTGGCAGTCGTTGAAGATATCATGATGAAATTTGGCAGGAACGTTACTCTTATTACTTTGTGTCTGCTTAATAAAAATTAGCAAAATCGGAGAACGACCACGCCCACTTTTAAAAAAATTTTTTTTTAATTCAAATTTTAAAAGAAAAGTTAATATCTTTACAGCATATAAGTAAATTATGCCAACATTCAACTCCAGTAATGATATGGTGCAACAAAATACAAAAATAAAAGAAAATTTCAAAATGGGCGTGGCTCCGCCCTTTTTCATTTAATTTGTCTAGGATGCTTTTAATGCCATAAGTCGAACAAAAATTAACCAATCCTTGTGAAATTTGGTAGAGGCTTAGCTCCTAGGACGATAACTGTTTTCTGTGAAAAGGGCGAAATCGGTTGAAGCCACGCCCAGTTTTTATACACAGTCGACCGTCTGTCCTTCCGCTCGGCCGTTAACACGATAACTTGAGCAAAAATCGATATATCTTTACTAAACTCAGTTCACGTACTTATCTGAACTCACTTTGTATTGGTGTAAAAAATGGCCGAAATCCGACTATGACCACGCCCACTTTTTCGATATCGAAAATTACGAAAAATGAAAAAAATGCCATAATTATATACCAAATACGAAAAAAGGAATGAAAACATGGTAATTGTATTGGTCTATTGACGCAAAATATAACTTTAGAAAAAAACTTGGTAAAATGGGTGTGACACCTACCATATTAAGTAGAAGCAAATGAAAATGTTTTGCAGAGCGAAATCAAAAGCCCTTGGAATCTTGGAAGGAATACTGTACGTGGTATTACATATATAAATAAATTAGCGGTACCCGACAGATGAGTGTTCTGGATCACCCTGGTCCACATTTTGGTAGATATCTCGAAAACGCCTTCACATATACAACTAAGGGCCCACTCCCTTTTAAAACCCTCATTAATACCTTTCATTTGATACCCATATCGTACAAACAAATTCTAGAGTCACCCCTGGTCCACCTTTATGGCGATATCTCGAAAAGGCGTCCACCTATAGAACTAAGGCCCACGCCTTTTTAAAATACTCATTAACACCTTTCATTTGATACCCATATCGTACAAAACAAATTCTAGAGTCACCCTGGTCCCACCTTTATGTCGATATCTCGAAAAGGCGTCCACCTATAGAATTAAGACCCACGCCCTTTTAAAATACTCATTAACACCTTTCATTTGATACCCATATCGTACAAACAAATTCTAGAGTCACCCCTGGTCCACCTTTATGGCGCTATCTCGAAAAGGCGTCCACCTATAGAACTAAGGCCCACACCCTTTTAAATACTCATTAACAACTTCATTTGATACCCATATCGTACACAAAAATTCTAGAGTCACACCTGGACCCCTTTATGGCGATATCTCGAAAGGCGTCCACCTATAGAACTAAGGCCACTCCTTTTAAAATATCATTAACACCTTTCATTGATACCCATATCGTACAAACAAATTCTAGAGTCACCCCTGGTCTACCTTTATGGATATATCTCGAAAAGGGCGTCCACCTATAGAACTAAGGCCACTCCCTTTTAAAATACTCATTAACACCTTTCATTTGATACCCATATCGTATAAAACAAATTCTAGAGTCACCCCTGGTCCCACCTTTATGTCGATATCTCGAAAAGGCGTCCACCTATAGAATTAAGACCCACGCCCTTTTAAAATACTCATTAACACCTTTTCATTTGATACCCATATCGTACAAACAAATTCTAGAGTCACCCCTGGTCACCTTTATGCGTATCTCGAAAAGGCGTCCACCTATAGAACTAAGGCCCACACCCTTTTAAAATACTCATTAACAACTTTCATTTGATACCCATATCGTACAAAAAATTCTAGAGTCACCCCTGGACCACCTTTATGGCGATATCTCGAAAGGCATCCACCTATAGAACTAAGGCCCACTCCCTTTTAAAATATCATTAACACCTTTCATTTGATACCCATATCGTACAAACAAATTCTAGAGTCACCCCTGGTCACCTTTATGGCGATATCTCGAAAAGGCGTCCACCTATAGAACTAAGACCCACGCCCTTTTAAAATACTCATTAACACCTTTCATTTGATACCCATATCGTACAAACAAATTCTAGAGTCACCCCTGGTCCACCTTTATGGCGATATCTCGAAAAGGCGTCCACCTATAGAACTAAGGCCCACCCCTTTTAAAAACTATTACACTTTCTTTGAACCCATATGTACAAAACATCTAAGTCACCCGGTCCCTTTTATCGAATTCGAAAGCTCCACCTATAAAACTTAGGCCCACTCCCTTTTAAAATACTCATTAACACTTTCATTTATACCCATATCGTACAAACAAATTCTAGAGTCACCCCTGTTCACGTTTATGGCGATATCTCGAAAAGGCGTCCACATATAGAACTAAGGCCCACGCCCTCTTAAAATACTCATTAACACCTTTCATTTGATACTCATATCGTACAAAATAAATTCTAGAGTCACCCCTGGTCCACCTTTATGGCGATATCTCGAAAAGACGTCCACCTATAGAACTTAGGCCCACTCCCTTTTAAAATTATCATTAACACATTTCATTTGATACCCATATCGTACAAACAAATTCTCGAATCAGGCCTGGTCCACCTTTATGGCGATATCCCTAAATGGCGTCCATCTATAGATCTATGGCCCACTTCCTCTTAAAATACTCTTTAATACCTTCCATTTGATACACATGTCATACAAACACATTCCAGGGTTACCCTAGGTTCCTTTTACAACATGGTGATTTCCCTTACTTTGTCTCCACAGCTCTCAACTGAGTATGTAATGTTCGGTTACACCCGAACTTAGCCTTCCTTACTTGTTTGTATTACTTAAGTGCCAAGTAATATTTTTCATCAATTAGGTGAAGTAACAACACCGAACCAAGAGTCACGAACTTGGGGAGCAAGAAACGAAGATGGAGATTACGATGAAGAAGAATTTAAATGCAACAGATATAAATGTATCTAATAAATATTTTGTGGTTGACTTGAGCCTAGAAGTGCTCAAAATGTTGTGGCATTAATCAAAACTATAGACAGACAAAATTAGACAGACAACTGTGGCGAGGTTGGTAGGTGGTAAGAGAGGATATATAAACGTAAACTCAACGACGACGTTAATGCAGTTAACAAATGTACGAGAAATCAAAACAACAACAACAAATTACTAACTGAAAACAAATGTTGTTGGCGGCAATAGATCGTTCACCAACAACAATAGTATCCAATAGAATTAGACAAATTGCAAGAGATAAGAAACAGCAATCAGCAGCAGCAGCCACAAAAACAGCAACGATCTATCAGATAAAAAAATAACAAACAACAACAAACTAGTATGCGAACAGAGATGAACGCTGGCGGTTGTAAGTCAAGTGTCTGTGGCTGCATTGTGGCGGTTGCTGACGTTGTTGCAATTGTAATTAGTTACAGACGGAATGCATTTTTCAATCGCGTTGAATGGAATGATCAACAACAATATTAACATGGCAACAGTACTTAGAAGCATTGTCAGCAGCAACTGTTATAGACAGGGGTGGCCAAGTGGCGGTGTCACCCTCTCCACCCCTTAGATTCAATAGATGTTTATAATCAACGTCTCTCTTATAATTTCAAGTTCAAGCTTTAAATTAGTTCAAAGAGTGCTTGGCGCCTGAGCTAGTGGACGACCAGGATACTATGCGAACTCTATTTTGGGAAGTTTTTTTGAAAATATTTTTGAGGCATAAGTTAAGGGCTTTGGCGGCATCCAAGCGGTAGCCTATTTGTTTAACCCGGCTGTACTTTTTTATCTCTTCCAGCTCGTACTTGTGATAAGCTGTCTCAATGTACACTCTTGTGGCGCGACTGCTCTGCTCCCTGGTCAACTGAAATATTCTTGATAACTAAACAAGGAACACCCAAGAACCCAAACGATTCAAGCGGTTGCCATCGCAATTTATAGCTGCTCCAACCAAATTGTCACGCCCCTTTGTATGTTTTTTGTATATTTCGCACATGTGGTCATTGTAGACACATCAAACAAATTTTAGCTTTTGCTGCTTGGCGAATAAATTAACTACGGTTGCCACTGCTTTTTGATGATTTTGCTTTGTTGTTGTTATATTCGTTGATTTGTGGATTTTGGCGATTGAAATTAATTTAGTGAATGATATAAATAATACTGTGACGAATATGAGTGACACTAAGTGATACTCACATCCCTAGTCTGATGCTAAGTAAATGACGTCACAACAACAATAAAGCAGACAGTCACTTGTATCTACATAAACGAATAAAACATTATGTCTACACATATGTACGTACACGCAGCAGAGAAGAGATGCACAAACACATGCAGATATCTTATCTGAGATGCTCCCAAAAGTATGCAATTGTAATTGTTGAAGTGTCGCTCACAAATACACGCATATGAGAAGCTATATATCGTGCATCTGTAGTTATAATTATATGGCGATAACTAAGTAAATTCTGGAAGCGCCTAGAAGATGCCACGAGGAAATCACAGAGTATAAAAGCACCAGCGGTAGAGGCGCTATAATCAGTTTTCAGTTAAGCACGCTATCTGTCGGGCAATAGATCAGTTTCACTTAAGCTATTAGTCAGTTTGGTTATTAAGCAAGCTAGTTGCAAAGTATAAGTGTTATTGTGAAGTACTTTAATAAAGGCCATTTTTCCATTATTCAATATTGGAGTTATTTATTCAACAGTTTAGTGATTCGAACTTAGCAGAAGATTGCAAATAAGGGAAATTGCAAGTAAATTCGTTACAATTGGTGTCAGAAGAGGAATTGTTGAATAAATTCCGAAGACTTCGAATACAACTTGGACATGCCAAAGTGAATTGAAGATCCAGCAACTGAAGAAGGAGTTGGAAAGCCGTAGATTGAATACAACCGGCATTAAACTAGAACTTCAGGAACGACTACGACAGGCAATGGAATTAGAAGGAATTGACGTGGAAGAGAATGACTTTCATCTTGATGGCGAGGAAACAACAAAAATGGAAGAAACACCGCAGACAATGGCGAACACAGACCTGAACATGATATTGGCTGCAATATCTGCACAAATGTCCGAAATGTCATCACAAATATCCACCAACATGTCATCTCAACTGGATGAACAAAAGACAAGTATTGCATCTCAACTGTAATCGCAGGAGACACGCATAACATCAAAGATTGATGCACAAGACACACGCATTTCAGAAATGTCGTCGCCAATGTCATCTCAACTAGAAGAACAGAAGACATATATGACATCCAGTTGGCTGAACAGTTGAAAGCACAAGAGGCTCGCATATCCTCGCAGCTGGAGGCGCAGGAGATAAGGGTATCATCGAAGCTGGAGCACAAGATACAAAAGTTGTACAACTCGAGGATAAAATCGATGCGGAGATTGAAACATGAAGGTCGTATACAGGAGATGCAACTAAATCGCCCAGCTGTTTCAGCAAGCAATCCAAAGGTAAAACACCATCCTTTGACGGTTCTGTTCCTTTCCAGGTCTTTAAGCTACAGTTTGAGAAGACCGCAGCAGTGAACAACTGAAATGCGGAAGATAAAGTTGCTGCACTGTTCATGGCGTTGAAAGGGCCTGCAGCTGAGATTTTACAAACCATTCCAGAGGGCGAACGGAACTGTTATGAAGCATTGATGGGCGCTCTAGAGAGACGATACGGAGCTGAGCATAGGAGACAGATATACCAAATGGAGTTGCTGAACCGCTTCCAGAGGCCTGTTGAAACATTGCAAGAGTTTGCGTCGGATATTGAAAGGCTAGCACATTTAGCGAATGCGACACACCCGGGATACACTGAAAGGGTAAAGATTCTGAGCTTTATAAATGGCATACGGGTCGTCGAAACAAAGCGAGCTACATACGAAAACCCAAAGCCAACATTCGCAGAAACGGTATCACATTCTCTGATTCAGGAAACAGCGTCGCTTCTGTGTAAGCCAGTTTTCAGCGCACGCCATGTGGAAGTAGAAAAGCCAGAGTGGGTAGACGCAATATTGGAGGCGCTGAAAGGATCGCAAAAGCGAAGTGAAAGAGTTATCAAATGCTTCAAATGCGGGAAGCCCGGTCACATTGCATGCCATTGCGATCTTGATCCTAGTGGTTTCAACAGCATGGGTGGTCTTAATAACAAAGCTGGAGGGGATGAGCAAGAGCGAGTAAGATGTAGAGATCGAGAGCTAGCACAAGCTATTGAATGTCCTGTGATATCTGTGTCGCAAATTTGTAGAAAATCGAACAGTCTTACCGTCATAGGAATGTGGATGGCAAAGAACGGGTTCTGGCAGTAGATACGGGCGCATGTCATTCCTTAATCCGATCTGACAGGTAAAACCGTTACCTGGAGCAAGGTTGCGTACGGTCACTGGCGAGCATAACCAAGTCCAGGGAAAAGTGGTATGTGAAGTCTTGATTGGAAAGGTCACAGTTCTACACAAATTCGTTGTGGCGGAGATCGTTGATGAAGTCATATTGGGAGTGGACTTCTTGCTTGAGCATGACATCAAGATTGATATGCAGAGAAGGGTGATGCGTTATAAGAACCAGGATATACCACTTAACTCCAGTTTGCAGAAAGAGTTCAGTAGTAATCGAGTACTGGTGGAAAAGACTCGACAAAGACCACGAAAGTCAAAGGCAAAGGTTGATAGATCGAATGGGCCAAATAAAGCAAACTCAAAAGTAACTGCGAGAGAAACACTGGCATTGACAAAACCTAATGGACGCACAAAACCGAAGCAACGAATTTCCCAGAAACGAATGCGAGGGTAGTTTCAAGCCAGAGCGCACTACTGTTGTGAAACGTGGGAACGATACTGATTATGCGAAGCCAATCCGTCAAGCGCAAGCTCTACGAAGTAGTTCATTGGCCCAGCAACAGAGTGCGAGGGAACGATCCAGGATAATGAGTAGTAAGATGAAACACAAGTACGACAAGGAAAATAATTCGGAAGATTTCCGAGAGATTGATTTGGTACTGCTATACATTCTTCACCGGCGGAAAAGTGTTCCATCCAAGTTTCGGTGCAGTTGGGAAGGCCCGTACAAAGTTGTGAAGAAGATCAGTGATACCCTCTACCGCATACAAACCACTGGAAAACCACGGAGTAGAAGAATGGTACATTTGGAGATGCTAGCGGCGTTTAGATCGAGAGATTTGTCTGATCGGGACGATCAGACTTAGGTGGAGGGCAGTGTGACGAATATGAGTGACACTAGGTGAGACTCACATCCCTAGTCTGATGCTAAGTAAATGAAGTCACAACAACAATAAAGCAGACAGTCACTTGTATCTACATAAACGAATAAAACATTATGTCTACACATATGTACGTACACGCAGAGAGAAGAGATGCACAAACACATGCAGATATCTTATCTGAGATGCTCCCAAAAGTATGCAATTGTAATTGTTGAAGTGTCGCTCACAAACACACGCATATGAGAAGCTATATATGTGCATCTGTAGTTATGATTATATGGCGATAACTAAGTAAATTCTGGAAGCGCCTAGAAGATACCACGAGGAAATCACAGAGTATAAAAGCACCAGCGGTAGAGACGCTATAATCAGTTTTCAGTTAAGCACGCTATCTGTCGGGCAATAGATAGTTTCAATTAAGCTATCAGTCAGTTTGGTTATTAAGCAAGCTAGTTGCAAAGTATAAGTGTTATTGTGAAGTACTTTAATAAAGGCCATTTTTTCCATTATTCAATATTGGAGTTATTTATTCAACAGTTTAGTGATTCGAACTTAGTAGAAGATTGCAAATAAGGGAAATTGCAAGTAAATTCGTTACAATACAAAGTTTGGAAAATGCAACCAACGTACCTGGAAAAGGGGTTAGCTGATATGAAATGCTAAAAATTACACGATTAAGCTTTTAATTGATTCATTAAGAATAAATGATTCAAAGTCATGGGTGCGCCACTATTTCTTGATGACGACTATGGTAAACGTACTGAGGATTATGAAATGGGGCCATATACCTTGACTGTTCGTGATAGTGAAGATCTTCGTACCTAAGCGGAGCCTTCAACATATAGCTCATATTCGTCTACAAACAGGCGTCGGAGTGTGATAATGCAATTAATGATCACTTCTTTGAACTGCCTGTTCCAGAATTCTAGCATGCGATTCGAAAAGCTACATGGTTGTCTTCTGTTGCGAAACTTAGACAGCAAATTTAAAGGGGATAATAAATCGCAGAATCAAGTGGATCTCGATGATGCAAAAAATACGGGTCCAAGATCGCATGATATGTTTGCCGCCATTAAGTTGGTCACCCAGCAGGCAACTGATGCATTTTATACAAAGATCTCACAACTGCCCTTAAGAGCAATCTTCGATCGAACAGCATATCCAAATAGCGGGAGACGATATCCAACGCTCCTTGGTACGAGCAGCCAATCGGCCTTTGCAACAAAAACAAAAACTTAGTAAATAGAACTCTTTCCATCGGTGGTAGCATAGAAAGGGCGAGCCCACACTATGTTGAAAGGGGTGGTCTCAGAATAAAACGTTTTATTGGAGTCAGCTGGAAAGAGAGGCCTTCGTTTTTGATTTTTTAGAAATCTTTAAGATATCTGTTATGACGAGTAACAACCGACATGAGGAAGTAATAATGGCTATATCACACCTAAACGCTTCTGTCCAAGAATACATTGCGAAAACCCAAACAGCTAACGCAACGGCTTCGCAGAAATTGATGCGCAGAACTTATTTGCGATTAATGGATTGGCTCTTTGACAGCTCACCCCGCTGGGTCAGATGAGCAACTTCATCCAGTTTTTCCCTTATGTTGGAGGGAAAATAAACATTTTGGATATGTGAGATCCTGACGGACCAACCAGTTCAACCTAGCAGCGTAAGTGAACCCCTCCGAATTCCCAAAAGTGCATGTTTTACTTACCAAAGAGATTCGGATTAGTTTCACCTTCAGGAGCACTAGTAAGCAAGCTTATCTAGCCCGCCGAGTACATATTCCGTAGGAAACTATACTCATATTGATTCAATTCGAGTGTTCAGTTAGTAGAGATCTTTAGTTCTCTTTGACCAAAAGAGCTCTAAAGCGTCACGTTTAATGCAAAACGTACAACACATGAGTTCGGAAAAGAACGATTTTAACTGTAAATTTTTACACTAGTTCGGAGCTATCGAAACAGTGTCAATAAAGAACTAATAGTTCCAAAATGGTTTGCCTGGTTCGGAACTAGTGAAAATGTAGTGCAGCAGGGACAACTTCCACCGCCTAAGATATCGCCATGGTATATTCGCTAGTTAAAGCATGTAAACGAGAAAGATGGCGAACTAGTAATGATTTCGGATGACTAGAAGTGCACTAGTTTTGAACTAGAGATTTTCTCTACAAGGTTAGCACAAATGTATGTATATCCTAAACGTTCGGGATTTTCTAGCTATAGAGGTTCTAAGCTGGACTTATTAACTGAAGGTCCGCGACGAAAACAGCCGACATCAAAATACTTGCGACAATTTTTCCAAAAAGTCGTGGAAGTTTCATATATCTTTGTAGCTCATCGACGGGTATATAGCATGAGTCGGGGCCCTTCGGCAATCCTACTAAACTAAAACCCTATTCAACTCCTGAGGGAGCCAGCTGAAGCTGTTATGAAATGTGGTGCTAGAGTTTACAGTGAAGTGAATCAAAATAATGAATTATAACTGTGTAATTTTATGAGCTTAAAGGCCGTAGGTAAAATAAAATACAATGTTTAAAATTGCATTGGTTTTTAATTTGTCGATATTTCGGCTTCAAACTGAAGACATCTTCAGCACGGTTGGTAAACAAATATATAAAGAGGCACATTGGTTTCGGATATATAGAAGAAAAATATGTCGTGCATATAACATGATTTGGTGATCTTAGATATGGTGCTAGCGGAATAATTGCTGAATGCAAGCAATAGCGCCTTTCAGCTGTCCTGCCCATTGAAAACTTACAGGGGGAAGGGCAAGCCGCCCTGGTGGTCGGATTCTCTTGACGACCTAAGAGCGTCCAGTCGGCGGCTCTTCAACAGAGCCAGGAGGAGTAAATTACCCTCGGACGGGAGCTCTATAAGGTGAGTCTGGGGATTTATAAATATGAAATAAGGATAGCCAAGCGAGATGCATGGCGAAGCTTCTGCGAAAACGTAGAAGGCTGCAATGAATCCGCGAGATTTAGAAAAATACTCTCTAGGAACCCCGCTCCTCTGGGGTATCTGAGAGATGATGGTGGGGTCTGGTCGATGAGTAACGAGGAGTCTCTAAGGCTTTTACTGGACAATCATTTTCCCGATGTCCCAGTTGCGCAGGGATCTTCGCCTGCATGGTCGGCGGTCGTTGGCCATGCAGAAGTGCCTGCCATTCCAATACGGGAAAGTCAGATAAACCTGGGCTATAGGGTCGTTCAAGCCCTATAAGTCTCCGGGCCCGGAAGGAATCATTCCTGCGCAGCTTCAAAGGCCTTTGGGGATTTCCTGCCGCTGGTTGGCCATCATATATACTAACTGCCTCAGGCTTAACTATATCCCGAAGTCTTGGCACACGGTTAGGGTTATTTTCATTCCGAAGGCCGGCAGAAGCTCTCATGTATCACCTAAGGATTTCAGGCCAATCAGTCTCTCGTCGTTTCTTCTTAAGACGTTTGAGCGGTTGATTGACCTGTACCTACGGGAAAGGATACCTCGGGGGTTACTGTCGGCTTCACAACATGCGTACTGCAAGGGCAGATCGACGGAAACGGCTCTCCATTCGATTGTAAAGCAAATAGAGGGGTCCCTAGAACACAAAGAGTATGCTCTGGGTGCCTTTCTAGACATCGAGGGAGCTTTTAACAATGTCTTACCGGGGTCAATCGAAAGAGCTCTGGTGGGTTTAGGAGTCGAGGCGGCTCTGGTTGAATTTATTAGCAAACTTCTATGCGGCAGAATTGTCGCAGTGGAGTGGGGAGGGGCCATAATTAAGAGGAAGGTGTGCAGGGGCACGCCACAGGGGGTGTCCTATCTCCTCTCCTCTGGGTTGTGGTAGTCAACGAGCTTCTTGTGGAGCTGGAAGCAAATGGTTGTCGGGTGGTTGCCTATGCAGATGACCTCGCTATCCTAGTCAGAGGCAAATTTCTGGGGCCCTGCGCGATGTTCTTCAGGGCTACCTGGATACTGTGGCTAGGTGGGCTGAATCATGTGGATTGGCGGTCAACCCGGGAAAAAACGGAATTGGTCCTTTTCACAAGAAGATATAAGGTGCCCGATTTCAGAACTCCCTCGATTGGAGGGGTACCGTTGGTACTTTCTGATAGGGTTAAATATTTGGGGATTGTTTTGACAAGAAACTGTCCTGGAGACCCAATGTGGAAGATCGGGCCAGGAAGGCCGCCATTGCCTTGTACTGCTGCAGAGGAGCTATCGGAAAGAGATGGGGACTCTCGCCAAGAATAGTACACGGCTTTATGCGATGGTGGTCAAACCGATTCTGCTATATGGGGTGCTGGTCTGGTGGAAAGCACTGGACACGGCGAGCACCTCCAAAATGTTAGTGTCAGTGCAACGGACGGCGCTGATCGGTATCAGTGGCGCTCTCAGAACAACGCCTACCTTGGCACTGAACGTCATGCTGAACATATACCCAGTAGATATTGCGGGAAAGGCGGCCGCGGCAAGGTCGTGGTCAGGCTTCGTGATATGGGATATAGACTTTCTGACCGCGGACACTCTAGCCTCTTACCAGTTTCGACTTCATCCCGGACAGAACGGACTACTGTATGCCGATAACAGCTCCCTATACAACCTTCACCCCAGTTATTCCAGAGAGAGAGGATTGGGGAAGAGGAATTATCTGGGGCATGGGGACCGGTTAACTTGTTCACGGATGGGTCAAAGCTGGATGGAAAGGTTGGTGGGGGGGTCTTTTGTCAAGAGCTAAATTTAAGCCGCAAGTTTAAGTTGGCTGATCACTGCAGTGTATTCCAAGCGGAAATGCTGCGATTAAGGATGCGGTGGATGGAATGCTATCCAGTGCTACCACGGTTAGGGAATTTAACATCTACTCTGATAGCCAATCGGCTATCAAGGCCTGAGCTCAACTACAGTGCGATCGAGGGTGGTCTGGGAGTGCCTGACCTCGCTTGCGATTGCATCGAATTATTTTACAATTAAGATTATCTGGGTCCCGGGCCATAGTGATATCCCGGGTAACTGTCAAGCGGATCTCTTAGCCCGCATCGGTACAACTGAACGGATGAAGATGGCTGTAGGGACTTCGGGATCCCTCTGGCCACCTGTGGATTGCTCCTCCATAGCTGGGCCTCGAATCAGCTCAGCAAACGTTGGGCGGATACCACGTCTTGCAGGGTAGCAAGATCTTTTCTGGCCGAAAGTGGATGGCAGGAGGTCTGCTGAAATAATTGGGTTCACTAAGGCTCACCTATCAATGGTCATTGGGGTTTTGACAGGGCACTGTCCCATGGGTATCCATGCGGTACGTCTCAATATACTGGAAAACTCCATCCTGCTGCAGCTGTATGGAGGATGATGAGGTGGAATCACCAAATCACTTTATGCTTGATTGTCCAGCTTTTGCCAGAATTAGGCGAAAGTACTTCGGTCGCGACTCACTTGGATCTCTCGAGGATATATCCAAAGTTGAGATCGGTATCATTCGGAGCTTTATCGTTGCTACCCAACGATTCTCTAAGTAGCTGGATCTAGGTCACCGTTATTTTGGTGTATGTGGTATCACAACGGACCTTCGTGTTGTCCAAGTGAGCTATCCTTATCAGGGCAGCTACCACCTAACCTATCCTATCCTTTCTTTCATGTGCGCATGGCGACTTGCATTTTGTGTGTTGTTGCTTAAGCAATAAATTGCAATATCCATATGCGCATTGGGTCTGTGTCACTTTTAAAATTAATTCTGTTATCGTTAGGCGTGTTCATAATGTGGAGCATTTCCATGGTAAAGTGCTTGCAGCTGTATGGAGGATGATGAGGTGGAATCACCAAATCACTTATGCTTCATTGCCCAGCTTTTGCCAGAACAAGGCGAAAGTACTTCGGTCCCGACTCACTTGGATCTCCCGAGGATTTATCCAAAGTTGAGATCGGTATCATTCGGAGCTTTATCGTTGCTACCCAGCGATTTTCTAAGTAACTAGATCTAGTCACCGTTATTTTTGGTGTATGTGGTATCACAAACGGACCTTCGTGTTGCCCAAGTGAGCTATCCTTATCAGGGCAGCTACCACCTAACCTAACCTAACCTAGGGTTGCCACCGAGTTAAAAAAATTTAAACTAAGTTTATTTGATCGTAAAATATGTAGAGTACAAAAATTGCATTACAATGTAGTAGGGGAAGATACAAAACCAAACAATACACTTACATACATATTATAATCGAATGAAACAGACATAGAAATAACACAACGACAACAAAAAACAAGTAAGGAAAGCTAAGTTCGGAGTTGTAACCGAACATTACATACTCAGCTGAGAGCATTGGAGACAAAATAAGGGAAAATCACCATTTAGCAAAACGAACCTAGGGTAACCCTGGAATGTGTTTGTACGATATGGGTATCAAATGAAAGGTGTTAATGAGGGTTTTAAAGGGAGTAGCCCCTTAGTTGTATATGTGAGGCGTTATCGAGATATCGACCAAGATGTGGACCAGGGTGACCCAGAACATCTCTGTCGGGTACCGCTAATTTATTTTATATA